>OX243814.1:5691110-5997523 GCA_945859605.1 Lumbricus rubellus | reverse complement strand
AGAAAGTAAAGCGAAGAACACGCAAGTTCGGATTCTCTTTGACTAGCTTCAGCTTCGCATTGAACTAACATTATATTCAGAAACGGACTCGGACGAGTAGAATAATTTCACACGCAGAGTCAATTGATCAAAGACTAACAATTCATTCTTTGATACAGGCGTAGCGAGGATGAGTATAGGCATATATTATCTGAAACGATGAATCACTGACTTTGTTAATTAAGACTTATATATATATATATATATATATATATATATATATATATATATGTAATATATAAGTCTTAACAAAGTCAATGATAGGCCTATATATAGGCTAGCCTAGGCTATAATTATATCTAAGAAGAAATGGAGTGGAATCTGTTACTGTAACATTATATTATAGGTCCAAACGTCTTCAGGGTACAGCTGACCTAAATTATAGGCCTATTACTTTATACTTTGAAATTGTGGATTCCTATAATTATTATTTATGGCAAAGTTCGTAATTTTCTGAAGAATAGGACATTGTTCCAACTCCAGAAATCCTTGAGGCACACGCGATTCATACAACAGCGGCAGAAATAATTTATGATCCTCAAGAGAAGTACAAGTACACATTGTACTCTAGCGCATGTGTTGGGTAAAAAGGCCTCGTTCTCAGTGGACCATTTTAGCCACAATATCCTGTCGTCTAAGTCATTTTAGTAGGCTATCCAGTAAGTTATTCAACATATTTCTCATCATGGAACCTGAACGCAGCACGAATGTTTCTTAAGATTTCGACCGGATGACAAAAAAAATTCGGGCAAAAGTCTCGTTTTTGACCCCCCCCCCACCACCGACGCTGAAATGTCCCTTACGCCTATGCCTATATAATACTACTAACAAGTGGATAACAAAGTGAAAGTGAAAAGCAATTATCTGGTGATCGAAATACAGTTTTTCCTTTTATAAATCATTTCTTTTTCACGCTTTACACCTTGTCACCTTGTGCCGTCGATTCTTGGAACCTTAGCGACCGCTGTGATAAACCTTCTCCATGTGTTACGATCTTCCGTCGCGTCTCTCAATTCCTCCAGTTTCATCTTTGTTCTCTCGTGTATTTCTTCCATCCACCTTCTTCTTGGGCGTCCTCTCTTCCTTTTTCCCTCTCCGCAGGCCAACATCATCTCCTTTTCCAAGCCGTTTGCTCGCATCACATGTCCAAAGAACGCCATTTTCTGCCTTGCCGCTCTCTGTCCCAATGACATATTCCCTCTTGACTGTCCGATCTCTTGTAATACGGATTCATTTGTTCTTTTTTCAATCCACGAAGTTCTTAATATCTTCCTCCATATCCACATTTCGCAAGCATCGATTTTCCTTTCTAAGGCCTTTGTTTTTGTCCACGTTTCACATCCATACAGCACCACTGGGAATATCATTGCCTTTACAATTCTTGTCTTCGTCATTAGGCTCACGTGTTTATCCTTCCATATTTTCTCCAGCCCCATCGCTGCCGTCTTTCCCAAAGCTATCCTTCGTCGTATCTCTCTGTCACATCCACCATCGCTTTCTATCATGGCTCCCAAGAAGCAGAAACTTGTCACCACCTCCAACTCCTCCCCGTCCACTTCAAAGCTTGTCCATTTCTCTGTTGTCATGATCTTGGTCTTCTTTAAGTTGAAAAACAATCCTGCTTTCTCACTTTCTGCTTGTAGTTTTCTGATGATAGCTTTCAAATCCTCTTTTTTTCCTGCCAGCAGTGTTGTATCGTCTGCATATCTTAGGTTATTCAGTGTCCTACCCGCTATCCTCACTCCCGCATTTGTCTCCTCTAGGCCTGCTTTTCTCACTATCATTTCAGCGTATAGATTATACAGGTATGGCGATAGTATGCATCCTTGTCGTACTCCTTTCTTTATTTGGAAACTTGTAGTTTCACCGTGTTCTGTCCTGACCACAGCCATCTGGTTCCCATATAAGTTCTTGAGGAGCTTTATGAGGTGTATTGGTATCCCCATATCGCGCAAAGTCTTCCACATCAAAGCATGATCGATGCAATCGAAGGCCTTGCTGTAATCTATAAAGCATATGTGTACCTGCTGTCCAAATTCTCTTTGCCTTTCCATTATCCACCTGAGGTTCGCTATGTGGTCTCTTGTTCCTCTCCGTCTCCTGAAACCTGCCTGATTCACCGGCAGTTCCCTCTCAATCGTGCTCTCCATTCTTTTATGTATAATTTTAAGTAGAATCTTACTTGCATGAGATATCAACGCTATTGTTCTGTAGTTTTCGCATTCTCTGGCATCGCCTTTTTTGAAAATGGGTATGAATATGGATTTTTCCCAGTCTTTAGGCCATTCTTCTGTCTCCCATATCCGATTGCAAAGCATTGTTAATTCTTCTATCATTCCGTCTCCAGCCTCTTTGATCAGCTCAATGGGTATCTCGTCCGTACCAGGTGTCTTATTATCCTTAATTTGTTTGATTGCCCACTCCACCTCTGATCTCATGACACTTGGTTCTTTCTCATAATCCCCAGTGGCCATCCCTATCTCTTCCTCTCTGCTCACTCTCTCATCGGCCTCGTAGAGCTTTTCTGTGTATTCCTTCCATCTGCTTTTCGTTTCTTCACTATCTCCTAGTATTTCTCCATTTGCGCTCTTCAGTGATCCTTTCCTTGGTGTAAATTTACCAGTTATTTTTCTTAGTTCTGCAAACATTTCTCTGGTTTTTCCTCTATTTCCTTCTTCCTCCATTTCTTTACATCTCATGTTCAGGTAGTTTTCTTTGTCTTCCCTTGCCTGCCTCTGAAAAGCGCTGTTCATTGCCTTAGTCCGGTCTCTGTTTCCAGCAGTCCTCGCGATTCTCCTCTCTTCCGCTATCTTGATTGCCTCTGCCGAAAGCCACGGAGTTGTCTTTTTCGCTACTTTCCTTGGTACGTATTTAGCCGCCTCCTCGTGTATCACCTTCTTCATTTCCTCCCACATGTCGTTAGCGCCAGTCGCCTCTTCTAGATTTAATGCCTCGAAACGATTCTTGATCTCTTCTTTGTACTCTGGCATTATCCCTTTGCAGTTGTATCTAATCAGGCGTTCCTCTCTTTTCAGTCTCTTGAGTTTTATCTTCAGGATTGTCACCAACAGTTCGTGGTCAGATCCACAGTCCGCTCCAGGTCTCGTCTGTACATCTCTCACCATGCTCCTCCATCGCTGTTTGACCAGTACAAAGTCAATCTGGTTTTTATATTTGCCGTCAGGTGATGTCCACGTATAAAGTCTCCTTTTTGGTTTTTTGAAGTATGTATTCATGATCTTCAGTCCGTTTGTGTCGCAGAATTCGATGAGTCTTTCTCCTGCCTCGTTTCGCTCTCCCAGTCCGTATCCTCCAGTCGATTCCTCCCCTCCACTTGTTCTCCCCACCTTTGCGTTAAAGTCTCCCATGATCACCATCGTGTCTCCTCTTGGAACTCTGTCGATCTTCTCCTGCAGTGCCGTGTAGAATCCTTCCCGTTCTTCTTCTTCTGCTATTGACGTTGGCGCGTATATTTGGATGATGGTAGTGTTAGTCTCTTTTCCTCGGAATCTTACACTTAGGATTCTGTCATTTACCGTGTCGTATCCCATAATCGCAGCTGCACTCCTCTTGTCACACACGATTGCCACTCCGTTCCTCCTTCCTTCGCTTGGTCCAGACATCACTACTCTGAAGTCTCCAGAGTTGAAGTGTCCTTGCCCTTGCCACCTCGTCTCACTTAGTCCCAGCACCGCGAGCTCCATGCGCACCATCTCCGCCTTTATGACCTCCAGCTTCCCTGGCTGCATGCTTCTCACGTTCCACGTGCCCATTTTCATCTTGTTTTTACAGCTCAGGCTGATTCGGTGTATTCCGGCTGGATCCGTTACTACACGCCCTTGTGGGTTTAGTGCAGTCGCTTCATGATGTCGGCTCTCCACCGATCCATCCTTCCGCTCTTTCCCAGTAGTTCTTAGATCGCTCTCCGGCCTGGGTGTCTCACCTTCAGCGATCATCGTTGATTTGAAGTTTGTGTTTTTCATAGCGGTTTTCTTGGCACAGTTAACAGAGGTGGTTTGCCATTGCCTTCCTCTGGTTTTGCCTGCCGTGCCCGTTCGTTCGCCTCCCTGGGGAGGGTACTAACAGTTCGCACCACGTGAAGGTGGGCACGGAGGACTTAGGTCCGCCCACCCAGGCCGGGTCCGAGTCTACGCTTATTCAGTCGTCGGTCAGATCACCTTCCCGTTTTACCCCTAGGGAATTAACCCTATCGGGGTGGCAGGTCGGACCTTTGCGAACGCTTTACGGTTGTGGAATCTGTGATGAAACTTTTGAAGATGAAATTGAATTTATTGTTCATTCTTATAATCGCCACTGTGATGATCAAGAGAAAGATACATTTCTTGACCTTTTGGAAATTCGTCTTTCGTGTTACTCTTTTGGCAAAGAGAAAACTGATTAAAGCATAAGTTCCGAATGAACTTTTGCTATTTTTACTTCAAATAACATGATATGAACTCTGACCGGATGATTACTGCCGCGTGTGTGCGGAAACTGACGTTTTTATTACGATAAGTGGGCTGTTTCAAGTTCATTGAACTTTTTTTAAATTTTTCCTCATGCGGTAATGGCAAAGCATCTGCGATTTCGTATTGACATGACCACTATAAAATGCCTTTTGCTTATTATTCAATCATCATCCATTACTTGTAATGCTTAGAACCTTGTATTGCTTAGTTTAGTAGGCTAAGTTAAGCGGTTTAGGTTACAGGTTAGGCCTAGATGTAATTTTAGGCCACCAAATGAAGAGTTTGATTTTGAACACTGTTCACCTATAATGTGTGGGTCTATAATTATGTTGGCTTATGTGTGTGGTGTTCTTCAAGAGGTCTAAGCTTTTTACATGTTTTATACTTTGAATGGAAGGAGTTATTCCAGTGCTAATGTCATGCACGGGGTTATTTAGTTTAACCCGAACTATATTAAATTGAAAAGGTAATATGCTTCATGTTCTTTTCATGCTTTTATTCTTTTTCTGCACAGGCCTACGACTTATTTAGTAGGACTAATGTTAATTTGGTGGTATCAATAGTGTTTGCGTGAATTGCACTGCCCCAGAAGCCGTGAAAATCAAATAGGTTTAGATCAATGCTTATAGGTGTTTATTTCCGTTGCGGAATCCTACATGTATGTCATTGGGCAAAGAAGCAGGTCTAACGTACAGTTAAATTCAGCAAAATTCCAACCTTAGATATGGGCAAAGCTAATGGAAAGAATTTAAAATAATTACTGAGTCCACTGCGCCAGTTCAGGCAGGCCCAATTCAATTTCAAGGACTGCATAAGTTTTACATCGACTAATAAAATTCGAATGTTAGCGGCCTTCTGTGCTTTATAGTCTAATAGACCCGGTGTCTATAGGGCCTTATGGGCTGATGCTGACATAGTGACACATATCTGTCAACTGAATACGCCAACAACTGAAGAATTGTTGTGTTATTATAGGCCTAGTTGTGTCTCATTGTTGACTGCATAACAGATGAGAGAAGTTAGAGTAAAAAGACACACATCGGTTTCCAATTAGGCTAATTAAACAAAACTGAGAATAGGCCTATTTTAGGCCGATCTGTCAATGTTAACGCTCAATTTCGATAGGCCTGCCGGTAGTGAAGATGTGGCAAGAAATTAAATGGGAGTGGGTCTTTCTGAATATGAAGATGAGATTACAATATTCCAGCCTGCCCTTTATTCTGATTCAAATAAACAGTATTAAACACAGCCATTGCAATGCGCATATTTTGTTAACTGTTTCATTCAGTGTCTGACAAATGTGGCAACTGGTGAAAGAAGCTTTCAAAAGTTGAAACGGGCTTCTGTGACACATGAGAGACTTGCTGCCTAATAGCTATGCTGTCTATCGAGAAAGATGTTGCCCAAACATTAGATTACGCAGATATTATAAGCACATTATTTTGCACGTAATAGCCTACTGTAAGAACAGCATTGTTAAAGTAAAATAATAGACTCTTGTCAATAGACTGAAACCTCAAGGAGATAGGCCTAAACTACAAGCAGAGAGATTTCTATAATCAGTTCAGCAAATAATAAAAAGATGTCTTCCGGTAATTCAATTTTTTATTCTTTTATTCTAACTTTTAACCTGTTGAACTTCCAGAAAATTTAAGTAGGCTATCCAGGGCTAAGTGTATTCCTACTAATGAAAAAAACATAATTATAACAAAATAGCTCAGTTGTGCACAATGTCCCGACTGATTTCTCAACCGCTACTCATTGCGTTGTGTCGTGTGGTGGACCGTGTAGTTGTGTCACGGCGCCAAATGTTTAAATTGCCTAGGCGCCATCTCCACTAAGGCCGGTCCTGCGAACATTGATGAAACGATGTATCTTTCACAAGGCTTCCTTTCTTTTGGTCGGTTTCGGTACTGTTCTGAATACACCAAACAACAATCATTCCTCAATTCTAGTGCAAATAAAAAAGTGACATAAATTTCGACTCAACATAGTTAGATCTGTAACTATAATATTGTAGTCAAATAATGCTAGTCAAATACGGTATCAGCATTCGGACTTCATGTCGCGAAGCGACCGGAGGTGTGTCGCGTAAAAGTGGTGTGTCGCGAGGAATTAGTGTGTCGCCAATTATCACAGCATAAAACCATAGCTCGAGGGTAGGCTACGCGTACCCTAAAATAGAATACGTTAAAATACGCACGTACCTTTCAAAAAATAGAATACGCGTATGGTACGTATCGTACACGAACATATTCTTCATTGTTTACTCGGCGACCCACAGCCTACGTATAGCCTAATCTGACGTCAACAGTACTGTAGGGCCTACAGTGTAGGCCTATGCGTCATTGAAACCGATAGACCTACTTCCGGTAGCGTTGCAGTAAATTTAATTCGTTAAATTATTCGGTTATAATTAATTTATTGCAAATTGTAGGCCTACTGTCTTTCTGCAGATGAGTGCTAAGTATACGTCACTGGGTTGCAAATTGCTGTAATTCGAAAGTTGCAGTATGTGTTATAGCCTACGCATCAGTCAGCGATGCCCAGAGAACATGGGAAAGAATATAGGCCCTACGCACATGAAAGTTTTGAAAAATGCGAAAACAACTATTTGTTTGAATGCAATTTTCGACAAACAGTTCTGGGTTGGATCAGGCAATCGCATAAGAACACACCTTTGAAGTGCTGCAGCATAACTGAGCCGACTGACTCACATTAGTGCATTAAGTGCAATGTATGCTGGATAAACATAGACCTACAATATAGCATTGCAGCAATTTACTACGCCGTATACTGGGTTGTGATTGTTTGCTTAAATTAAATTGAACATTCTTATAATGAGCAATGACATGGTTAACGTATTTTATTTATTGTTTTACGTACCCTAAAATAGGGTACGTTAAAATACGTACGTACCTTTCAAAAAATAGAATACGTATGGTACGTACCCTCGAGCTTTGCATAAAACCATCGTTCTTGCATTGCACGGACTTTTTCAACTTAGCAGTTTGGCTGTGAGAATATAGGCTATTCGAAGGACTTCATTTATCTACTCCATTTGATCTCAATCGGGAGCAGCCACAATGTTTGCTTTATAAGTCCACATGCATAGGCGTAGGGGACATTTCAGGAGTGGGGGGGGCAAAAGTTTCACTTTTGCCCGAAAAATCTTAAGAATTTTTTTCCGTCCGGCCGAAAATTCCCGTAACTTTTTCCTTTTTCCGCCCGAAAAAATCTGACAACCTTTTTTTTAGTCGTCCGGTCGAAATTGCCCGAAAATTACCGTTACTTTTCCGCCCAAAAAATCTGACGACCTTTTTTTTTTAGTCGTCCGGTCGAAATTGCCCGAAAATTACCGTTACTTTTCCGCCCGAAAAATCTGACGACCTTTTTTTTTGTCTAAATTTTAAAATAATTTTAGACATTTTTTTACTTTTCCCGGACTGCTTGCCCGAAAAACCACACTTGCCCGAAATTTGGGGGGGGGGCATTTGCCCCTCTGAACCTCCGTCTCCTACGCCTATGTCCACATGCACTGCCTATGTAGGCCTATGTGACATAGACTACAGTAGGCATAATTATAAGCCGTCAGCGAGCGCATAGATTTAAATTAGTTTCCAATGCTGTTACGCCTAACCTTCGAAAATAATGGGGGAAATTATCAAGAAGAAACAAAAATTTTGCGATTCTAAAAGTGATGACGCGGAAAGGTGGTTTTAGCGTATTCAGAGAGTGACAATTTAAGGAAAGTGCACAAGGTCCATGGACCCAGAAGTTCCAATGGCCCGTTTTTTACCTAAAAATATTACTGTAAGCCTGCGCTTTCCAGTTACCGTTACAATTATTGGACGTTTTGAAGGGCGTTTAGTTTCTGTAGTGTTTTCTTGTTTTGTCTTGAGCTATCAGAGCTAGTGGTTTGTACTATGGGCAATTTATGCTTTTTTAAATCTAAAACTCATATAACTCATATACATTATGGCTATTTTCATTCGTTAGTCTAATAGTCTCAGACTCTTAGTTGTAGGTATGGCGTAGTTGTACTCACAAAACCTGTGGATATTCTCATCTAACTACGATCCAAGGAAAATACAGGAACAAAATCTCATTGGGCCTAACTGTTAGGACAGACAATTAATGAAGATTCATAAAACGTCGCAGAATCGTAAATTTAGATTAGTAAAATTTTGAATGCTAGAACAATTAGAAACTAGAAAGTATTCAGTGTCAACATTCATTCATTAAAATTTGTAGAAATTTCAAATATATATATATATATATACATGCATATATATATAGGCCTATATATAGGCTAAGCTAGCTTAGGCCTAATTTAATTTTTTAATGATATTCACATGACATTTGCTTGGTGTGTCGCGAAATTTGGTTGCAAGTTTAGGTGTGTCGCGCGACTCGCGCGCGGAAAAAGGTTGAGAACCTCTGATCTAGGCTATGACTCATTCTGAAGGCAGTGGCGCCATGTTTCAACTAACTCTAAAATGGGCCAACTATGCATGGTATATTTTGTTGTTCGGTTGTAAGATACCACTTCATTGGCGAAGCAGCTGAAAAGAATTATAATGCGGATAATTATAGGCTTAGTAGGTCTGTAATTAAATACTGGATAGGCCTATTTTATTTATTGTCCTAAACCGTTTTCTTAATGACCCTTCATATAGTTTTGTGTCTTCGTATTGCATCCATGAGTCTTACCTGGAGGTTTGGGTCGATATACGTTTTCTCTTATCCAACCTACGAACACAAATTACACAATTGTCATATAAACACTGAGTGAACAATAACATGAATTTCTATACCGGGTAGATGTGTAGGCCTAATCTCAAAATATTATTTTCAAACTGACGAGACCGCATCATTTTATAATTGGAACTTCTTTATAAAGTATTTTGAAAGCATCTTTCCAAGAGATAGACATGGTGATTTCTGTTACAGGGCTATTTTGAAATAAAAAGTTCTTCTGTGACATTATTCTTCCAGTTCTTCGGCGCCGTGCAGATTACGGTGACCGATGTAAATAGGCCTACATTGTAGATCTAGGCCTAAAAGGCTCATAACTAACTCTCTGTAATTTGTAGGATTATTGGACCTGTTGGGCTTAAGTTTAATTCAACTGCGGTAGGGTCTACCAGGGCTGTTCTAAATGAATTTTTAGAACTGCTCAACTCCTTCTTGCCTTTAATAATAATAATAATAATAATAATAATAATAATAATAATAATAATAATAATAATAATAATAATAATAACGACAATTTATATGGCGCCATAACAAGATCATACAGCTACCAGGGCGCCTCACAAACGACCTTTCCCATCATCCATGATAAATTACTTCCAATCGGAGGGCAATGACCTTTTCTGCTAGTTTAACTGTACATAGGCCTAAGTGCTTCTACAACTGCACATTTTGTGTACAACTGCACGTTAAAAAAGCCACGTGGTCTACTATTCCTATTCCAAAAATGCAATAGTCGAATGAATTGCAGAATTGCTAATTCTTTGTACCAAACCTGTTATTCTCCTAGTGAATGAGATGTTATCTGTTTGCGTGGCGATATCGCATCCGAGCATTTTCCCTGAAGGTTTCGATCTCGAATGGTCTGCTGTGTGCACCCAATCTGTGCAGATATCAAGGCAGACATTAAAAGAGTCCTGTCTCGAAGTTGATAGAATCTAGGCTGCTTGTTTAAACATCGTACGGTGCCCTAGGCATGTAGGTCCCCATTATTGTAGGCTACAACTTGCCGCAAGAGTGAGGATGACCCCAAGGCCGAGACGAGTGGCAAAGAATTTTCGAAAAGAATTATTGAAAAGGCAACTCCTCCGAGAGAAGATGGTAGGCCTAATTAGGGCTATAATAGAGTGTATGCTAAACTGTATCCATTTCTCCCAATGAAAACAATTGACTGAATTTACATGCTCTAACTCTAACACGACACTGCTAATACATGGACGAATCGAGGGAACCAGAGCACGGGGAAGACCAAGGAGGCGCTGGATGGATGATGTATGTGACTGGACCGGACTATCAACTGTGGACTGTGCCAGACGGGCGCAGGACAGAGAGGAATGGAGGAAGCTGCTGTAGTTGCCGCTGGTCTCCGACCCTCAGGAATGAGGATGAACGGCATCATCATCAACTTTAACAACAGTTGCGTTCATCACAAACCATGTCTATGTTTGTGTCTCTAATTATAGTATCGGTAGCCTACAGTGCGGGTAGTCAATTCGAAAAGCTTTCGCAATTATAGGCTACATATATGCATGCTTATGGGCTACGATTAGCCACTTACATGTAGGCTATGTGCAAAACACTATTTCAATAACACGTGCCGATGACACATTCACCTTCTTATTTGACTACAATGAAAACTTAAATACCATCTCAGCACATTGAAGGTTGTAAAGCGAAGTATGATCTTCAATAACATTGAAATAAACAGAAATTATCGCATTCGCCGATTTCTGTGTTACAATTTAACTTGTAAAGGAGTCTAGGCTATTGCAGTTCACTTGGTTGAGCGGCTCGTTGTCTTTATTTTCGTGCTAATTAGGGCGCATATAATTACCTTCAATTCCTGTGAACTCTTCAAGAGAAACGATTTCTTCGGCTTCCAGACTTAAACGTGAATGAAGTTCGTCCACATAACGTGGATCGATTTTTAGAAGCAGCCGATTCAAAATTCTTTCGAAGATAAACTGCAAACGACCAGAGTTGAAGAGCTGTGTGAATGTAACCGCTCTGCGAACGGTTCTGCAGTAGATGAAGATGACGATGCTCTCTCCTGGAATGGCTTTCACTGGATCTAAACCGAGTTCGTTTAAGTCCAATAGTAGGTTCGTGATTTCTGCGTCATTTTCTGCACCGTTCCTTATGACATCGTTGAAAGCGATGGATAATGGTCCATCCAAATCAGGTCGATTGGTGTTCAGATGCACTGCTGGCATTTCGCCTGTAACATACAAGCGTAAAATCGTATCGTAGACCACACATTTCTAAAGCATAAATTAACGATTAAGCCATACGGATCAGGTTATTCAGAGTTGTTGCATCTGCGTTATTTTAGAGGACTTGTCCATAGACATTCAGATGAAGGATCTCGTCCGGGGAGAGTCCTTCTTAGACGCGATAATAATTATTCTGCTAAATAATTGGTCTGCTTAGTTTAGAACAAGATAGGTATATAGACCTATTGTTTGAAATGCTTGATTGTCTTCACCTGTCGCATTACTGGCAAACATTATAAGGGTGGCCCCCAAAAGTGATAATATCTCGTATAATGTGCTATAATTAGTTAAAATCTGTTTAGACTATATCCATAATAGCCTAAAAAGTTCAATAATTTACTTACTGAACTGTTTAGTCATATGACATCATTATTACGACAACTTCCGGTCGGCATTTTTATTTTTTATTTGCCAATCGTCAACTTCTGCGTGTTTTGAAGATATTTTAACCAGAATGACAAAAATCACAACAAAAGACCGAATTCTGATTAAAAACTTGCGAATTGAGAAACATTGGAGTGCAAGGCAAATAAAAAATGAGTTTCCACACAGAGCCTATAGGGTCAGTCGGGTTATTAAATAAATTGATAATGACGGTACAACAGAGCGTAAACGCGGAAGTGGTCGGCCAAAGTCTGCTAGAACACGACAGAACACTGAGCGGGTGAGTGAGCTGATCTGCAGTCAAGAAGATGATCCTCACAGTCACAAAAATACGTGGGAAATTCAAAGAGACACGGGTATATCACGGACGTCGGTGCAACGTATTGTAAGGCAATGTTTACAGCTGAAAACGAACAAGCGTGTGATCGGGCAGACACTCAACGAAAATTGCAAACTTTTGCAACGCAGTCAGCAGCTACTTGAACGGTTTCCTAATGACAGAAGTCTACAAACCATCTGGTTTACACACAACAAGATATTCACCTTTGCCACACCAGTTAATTCTCAACATGGTCGTATTTATTCAGTTGAATCAAAAGAAAAGACAATTAAGTTCCAGAAAGGAGACACGAGAACGTGAACTTTTCAGCTGCGGTATCATGGTATCAGTTGGTATTTCTCGCTTGCAAAAAGTTGTTGAGAAGCAAAGAGGACACACTGAACATGTCTTATGAGTAGCGTAATTACTACTTGGCATACGACAGTAAATTACAACACGTTATATTGATTCAATTATATTAAATGACCCTTTGCTACGATGTGTTATCACTTTTTTGGGGCCACCCTGTATATATATATATATATATATATATATATATTCGTTATTTTAATCATAAATCAATTTGACAAGTCGCCACACGGTTACAAGATGAAGAGAAAAAATAGTTTGACGAGATCGATTGATTTAGAAGGTTTGACCCAATTATTTGTAGTCTAAAGACAACCACTTAAGTCACGATTGACTGTCAATATGACGCATAGCCTACCAGCATGTTTCACTGCCGAGTGCTGCAGTCACATTATGCACCGATGACAAATATTCACGAGGAAATTAGGCACTGCATCCGTTTTCATTATACATGTAATAATGATCTGACATACCTTCATTGAGAAAATTGGCTGCGGTCTTTTGAAGAGTTTTTCGTAGGACCTCTTGGAAGCGGTTATGGGAATGATTACTTCTTCTCATAATTGCACTAATTAATTTTGAAACTCTTGTAGATTCAACTTTCTCTGCCCTAATTTCCTCTGCATCTGTCATACTGATTGCTTCTTGACTTCTTAGGTCTGCAATCACTTCGTTGTCAACTCGTGTCACCTGCGCCATTTTATGCCGAATTTTCACTAAACGTCTGTATCTTGCATCCGACAATGGTAAATGATCCTCTGCAGACAAAGTAAAAGCACTTAAATTGCTGTAATATCAGCTCTTTGAAACTAATGCATTTAATTATGCTTTTATCGTATTCTAATATTTGAAGTCTTCTCATTGCGTCAATGGTGTGTGCTACATAATTAATTGTTCTCAAAGACGGAATGGAACACAGTGGAGGGATCTATATGGACCACGAATGCCGCTCTGATCTGGATATAAACATGGTTGATTTTTGCAAAAATTTGGAACTCAATTAATTACCAGGCTGCAGCGTTGAAACAAATGACAAATAATAAACATTATTGAGTGTAGGCCTAGTTAGGTAGGAATGAATCGAGACTGAGTGACTTTGTATTTGAGAAAAATTGCGACTGCAGGTTATATGCCTAACCTAGCCTACCTTCAGTGCTTCCAGTCAGGAGGTTTGCCACATGTTCCTGTTCAGTGTCCTTCATTACATTCAGAAACGATTCGTATTTGTCTTGCGAGACTTTCTTCAACCATTGATACAAAAGAATTCGTTGCCTCAGAGGATTTCTTTCCGTTTTCAGATCATGTTCTTGTTCTTCGTCTAGAACGTCTTCGGCTCTTAAGTAATCGATTACATAGAAATTGATTGTTGTACATCTTTGAAGGACGTCGTGGTTTATCTGTAGGGCTTCTGCATGAGTCATTTCCCAGCTAAGACTCTAAAGTAAATACACGCACTTCGGAATGTATCAAACATAATTTCATTACACGCTCCCAAAGGAGAATTGCAACCAAAGCTTCGAGTTCTTACATGTAGATAAGCCTTCACGTCACTGAAAATCCACCTGATATCGGTTAATTTATTTCATTTATTTCAGTGGTTGTTTTCAAGCACAGCGATTACCTCGAGTCTGATGCCATTGTGAGTGTTATTATAGGCCTATTAGCCAGTTTAAAATAGGTGACTTTTCAAATTCCAATGTCAATTACGAAGTCGCAGAACAGACCTCGTTGCCCGACAATAATTTTTATTGGTTCCATAGTAATAATTGGTATAGTAGGCCTACAGATCCTTGAACATGAGATTCTACAATCGACCTGAACGAATCGACGTCCTTGCAACAACTTGTCTTAGACTCTTAGAACAAAGCTAAGACACGAGAGAGACAGTCATGTGCGAATGTAGTAGACTAGGATTGAAATCTGGTGTTCAGTGGCTTAAGATCAAGCATTCTAGCTTGAACTTCGCAATCGTTAGTGATTAATGTTGAGAACCACGTTAAGGTCATCATTAAAATAAATGCTAGAAACATGCCTAAGCTAAGTGTATGATAAAAATAATTATAATCAGCGAATTGAACACATAGACCTAGGCCTAAATTTAAATTTATTTATGGCAATTTGCGAGGTGGTATAAAGTGGAACAAATGGACAATGTGGTCTAGGTTATAATACTTGCTGAGGCCTACTCTGTTGAACTTGTTGAAATGTAATGTGTTGTCAATGTAGCCTATAAGTCAAGTAAGCTACATTTCTGACAAACGAATTCACTGCATATCAGCCAACAAGCCCATCGGACGTTAAGAGTTTCACCTTCAAGTTCAATGATTGAAAAATCTGCGTGATATATTTTGGGGTTGACAGAATTTTGTAGCCTACATACATAGGCCTAGCCTATATTTAAACTGATTAGTGTTCAAAAAATACTTATTTGGGTGTAGGTAATTTCCATCGTACACAAAGCAATGGGCACAGCAATGGGATACAAATAGGATGGGTTCGTCAGAACGTATGACTTATGTTAGGCCTACACACATTAGCTCCGCTTGATTATGATCTCAAGTGGCAGGGTACAATATAAACCCATAGAAATATTGTCATATGACATTCGCATGTTTCGCATGCAGACGTATTTGGGCCGATATAATTAATTACAATTATGCTAATATAACAAGTTGACTCACATTTTAGTCTCCTGTAGACGGATATGTTTATTTAGTCCACACAGGAGCACCGTCACAAGGGCCTTGTGCAACTTTGCTGTTTCTTTAATTTTTTTAAATAAAATAATAGACGTCTGTATGAAATAGTAGGCCTATGTAGCTTAAGGAATGCAAAGTAATGATTTTCGTATCATAAATGAGTTGGCCCTAGGCCCCTAGTATTGATAGGTTTACCATAAATGTGTCCGATAATAATTATAGGCCTATTATTATTAGGCTTCGTCAGTAGGCTAATGCACATGCAAAAATTTGGCTATAAATTCAACACTATAATTATACTTTCCTACATTTGGCTGCTTCTATATATAACGATAATGTGATTTAGAGTAGGCTTGACAATGAATTTGTCATCCGACAACTATGTACCTAGATATTGGCATTGTACAAATATGAACCTTAAAAAATTCTTAAAATATTTATCTATTATTAAATGTCTAATGTAGGCCCTATAGATATTTATCTTAACAAAGGCCTAATATTTTATTTTTAAAAGTAATTGTTAGGTAATACTATCGTAGACTGGGGTGCGCAGTGTCCTACCCCAGCGAGAATAATGTCCGGGGAGATTTTGTGCGAGTGACAATGCCTTGGAGTTTAATGACAGGGGGGGCTAATGTCCGGGCGGAAAATATCTATTTGCCAAAGAAGAAAGCGCATTCCAAAGAGAAGGACCTATTATTGAGGCAAATGATCGATACTGAGCCTTTCAGCAAACATATTGGTGGAGATGCGAGAATAGGCTACTTGGAAAGGCGGGCACTCAGTCTAGCAACTGATTTGAGGACCGACTGAATCGATTATAGACGAACTTTAGGAAAACCAATGAGAAGAGAATTGCTGCAGTCAATTCGTGAACATAATATATTATAAAGTACGAACTAAGTTGGTGAAGATGGTAGAGTAGACATAACGACGAATGACTCTGAGACGCCTCAACTTAAAATAAACTGAAAGAGGTTCGCGTCAGATAACTAATATAAATTATAGTTATTTTTAAGAACCTGACATACGTGCTGCACATAATTTTATCTAAACATTGGAGAAGTGTTGCAGCACCGTGCAGAGTTCAGCAGAACGTAAATGCAATGGAAGACTTCCACAAACGTTGTTCCATATAAATCACGAGAAGACATGGTTAGCATGAGTTGAAGTAGGCTACTGGCAGGGCCGGCCCTAGCTATAGGCAAAGTAGGCAGTTGCCTAGGGCGCCGCAGGCTTGAGGGGGCGCCGCGGCACCGGCGAATTTATTCTTTTTTACACCATATTCTTTTAAACTCAAGACTTTCGCTGATGGAAAGAATTTAAAATAATTTTTGATTTCACTGCACCTGTTCAGGCAGGTCTAATTCAATTGCAAGGACTGCATAAATGTTATATCGACAAATAAAATTCGATTTTAACGGCATTCTGTACTCTGCTTTAGAAGACAGAAGTTATAATAGGACTACGCGACGCTCAATTTCGATAGTGAAGATGTTGCAGGAAATTAAATGTATGAAATAGGAGTGGGCCTTGCTGAGTAGGCCTATGAAGATGAGATTACAACATTACAGCCTGCCCTCTATTCAGATTTAAATAAATAGTAGACGACGATGAAGAAAGGGCAGTATATAGCTGAGACAAGGCCGACCTTAGGCATAGGCAAGGCAGGCAGTTGCATGGGGCGCCAAGTTCTAGGGAGCGCCATTTCCATCAAAGAGTGACATTTCCAAAAGAGTGTTTTTTATATTTTTTAACTTATACCATTTTCCACAAAATTGAATATTATCCAGCCTTCAGTGTAGGCCTACTAATAAAGAAATAAATAAATTATAATGAATTAGGCCCTACTCAGTTGAGCGTACAATGCCGTAGGCTAGTTAGGGGAGTTGGGGTTTTTGAACACCCCCCTCCCCCCAATGAAATAATGTAAAATGAAATAATTACGCATTTGCTAGCACATGACAGTGTGTAATGTAATTTTGAGCAGAGAAAATAGTCGAAAATCGCGGAAAAGTTTTTTTGTAGCCTACGTCAGAAAATTCGACGACTAACAAAAGTCATCAGAAAATTTCGCCCAAAAAAGTCGGCCGCAGCGTTTACGCATCTCAAAATTCACGGTCAAGAAAACATCTTCCGAAATAAAATCCTGGGGGCGCCAAATGTATGCCTTGCCTAGGGCGCCATTTGGACTAAGGCCGGCCCTGGCTACTGGATTGCGGCGCCTGCATATCTCCACAGCTATACTAGAGCGCAGCGCTAGCCGACCCAGGTGATTGGAAACTAACGAACAGAACTCATCGATGTGTGCTGAGGAAAAGAAAACAATCGAAACGCGTGCATTAGCGATATCATTACATTGCAACTGGCCGCTTGACAGCTATTCTTTCAGACCAAATAACTCTTAATAACATGATAATATCATTAAAAAATAACTATTCCAATGCAGACGGTGTTTAGTGTTTACATGCTTACCTTCAATGTAGCCTATTCAAACATCAGGAGGATTTGTTATTGCGCACGGTAATTATTTTCATAACTCGTTATATCAGTGTAGGCCTAGGCCCCTATACAAGACATAATTATTATGTATGGCATTGCATCTTTGAATATTCGAAGTACCGATTCTTTTACTGAGACGTCTAGGCTTAGGCTACTATTTTGATGAAGCCAGTCACTGGCTTTGTCAATAATTATAGGCGTAGGCACCATTGGTATTTCCCAGCAACATGCCTTAACACGAAAATTGCAAATGACTGTCCAGAGATCCAATGACGTGATGATCATAGAAAGTTGGCATAGCTATTGTTAGTTAGTAGGCCCTAAGTTTAGTCTAATCGTAATCGTGACCTTCAAATTTGCAAAGCGCTTCTCTATGGTTGATCGCAAGAACTAAATTTTGTATAGGCTACTATCGCTACATCGTATTAATAATATCATTTAACACATGTATAGGCCAATTAATTAGAATATTATGGAAATGTCTTCTCCTGATGGCATTTATAAGTAGCCTAAACTCATGTTCAGTTGTTCATAGGGTCTACACTCTACAAGTTGTCTATTTCACCAACGTGTAGGGCTAATGCATTTTGAGTTCCAAACACACGTGCCAACCTAAATGCATAATCCATATTATTTTACTTCAAGCCATCAGCCGCATTCTTCTTCGTCTTTCACCGCCGACGTGTTCTTCGATAGAGTCTCTCTGCCAAGATCGCAACCATCCGTGCTTCAACGTCTAGCCTACATCTCCTACGCCAGAGTTTTTAGATAATGACGCTCGACTCAGTCTACATCTTCAACGAGTCATGAGATGCGTTAACTCATTCTTGCCTCTCCACCAAAGACCCTGTGTCCTCAAACGACGTCCGCGAGCTCGTAGATGACCGTTCACCTGTCCTAACAGAACTCTGAATTCTGAAACATATTTGGTCTAATTCAAGAAACTCAACTATCTGCTTTTCAGAAACGTTCTGTCCTTCCTGTTTTGAAGCGAATTCGGCTGGATGCAAGTGATAGGCCTAGGTCATACTGCGAATTGCTATTGCTATTGTGACATTCATTTGAGTATAATTATCATCTCAAAATTTTGAATCAATCGTAGCAAATTAATCAACCGAATGTTTATTTAGAAATGCATGGGTGGTATCTTTCCTACACAGACGTACCTATACTATAATAGTCTTCAGAGGAATCAGTCCACGAAGACTTTATTGATTTGCCTCCTTATGGCGCGGTTCATCCCCTTTTGATGTAGGTTCGTCATTTGATTCTATCGATCACTCTATCCTCCTCCAGCATTTTTCTGTATTATTTGTAAATAATAGGCCTACAGCCGTTAGCGGCTAACCCAAATAATACAGACCCTTGGATTGGCTTCTCTCCTTCCTTGCAGGGTGCACTAACTGTGTTATCGCAGGTTCCCTCAGGTTCCTCTAGGTCTCTGTTTCGTGTGGTTTTCTAAAGGGATCGGCTTTGGATCCTTTGCACTGCATCCTCTATTGCCTGATGCTAGCTTCCTGCTACAGTCTATTGAATTGTGCATCAGCTGTGTATTGACGATGTACAAGCATAGATCTATGTCCACGGCCGTCCTGCTCATGTGGCTCAGGAGTTCTTAAGTAGGAGTGTAATGAATATCAAGCGATGCCAGGTATGGATCAGATCTGACTGCATCCGATTTCATCATCATGCTTTTAGCTTCATAATAATCTCTTCATAGACTGCCGACTTGACTTGACCAGTAGGCTGGATGATGAGAGCAACACGATATGCGACCAAGCTCATGAATTATGCCTCTGCAGACTCTGTGAACTTAAAGGAGAAAATTTCGGGCTGATGTCAGTAACAACTAAACTTATATGCATTGGTTTCGCCATAGCCTAATTATTGTCTTCTAATGTGTTCTGTTACAGTAGGGTCTATCAACTTCCCAGTTCCCAGCTGCAGTGAGAGAAGTGATCGACCAGAGAGATTCAATAATAATCATGAACCAACTTTCATTATCATTAGATCCCGGTCTCTTTCCATGGTCCATGGACGACATTCGGGTTTCTTTTTAAGCTTACTTTTCAAAACTTTCCCCGTTTCACATGTAGGCCTAGGCCTACAATTGATTAAGTTCAGAGATCATGCCTGCAGCAAATAATACATGTAGGATTACTTTCGCGGAATCTCTGTAGTCTGTGAATATCCAGTTATTCTTAAATGTGAGAAATGGTGGATTTTTAGCTCATGACGGAGATGCTTAGTGTGCATTATTTTGCTGCTTGGTGTATTTTAGTTGATCTAATGACATTTTAACATCATATTATAGGTCCTTATTATTACTATGGTCAACGTGAATACAATGGCGAAATAAAGGCCCTGATAAATGTAATAAAGGAATTAATATAGGTTAGTTTAAAGTGTATGGGTTTGACTCACTAATTAAGTCCAAAGAGTATTTTGAGAGCAATTTATAGTTAGGGCCTAATATAATTGATATAGGCTACAAGAGCAAATTATGCAATACCTTGGCATTTTCAACCTAAACTTCGAAAATGTTCCCACTAAAAATAAAGATAAGATGATGGTCAGTCAACAGCCAGCACTAATGTTTACATGAAAATTAGTTTTTTTGGTCTGGATCAGGTATTATTCTCAGGGATATTAATTTACTTTAAGAAACGTGGAAAGTCTTTTAAGCCTTTCAAAGAAACTTTAAATCGTCTATCTAGTTCAAATATATTGAAGTCACTTAGGTTAGAAGATCAAACCACACAAAAGTATTACTCTAATTTAAACAACAATTAGGCAGAGGTTATTTTAAGGAAATTTCTCAACTGCACATATTTTCAGAATATCATCCTACATCGGGTAAATTGGTCATTATTGAGACTAACAGGGCTTTTTTAACGTGCAGTTCTACACAAAATGTGCAGTTCTAATAAACTTCTAAATGGATTAGTGCAGTTGTAAAAGCATTTTTGTGGAGTTAAAAACTTTTTGAAAGTTCGTTGTCTTCCGCTTTGGAATAATACGCTATTTTAAACAGACATTTAGAGAAGCCTATAGTCGGCCTATTGCAAGTTTTGTGATTGAAGTTTTCAGCTATAAACTTTGAAACCAGCCTAACCAAACCAATACCTTATTTTGCAACAATGCTTACAGTAGAAAAACTGAGTGTACTAATATGATGGTCCATCTTAGTTTCGTTCGCAAATTGGCGACAAGGCCGTAGCTAGGGAGGTGATTTGGGTGTTTGAACACCCGCAGAAATGGAAAATGTAAAAAAATAATATAATGCATTTACTAGCACATGATGTAAAAACCATGAAATAAAACCATGAAAACACCATCCGAAATTTAAAATGTAAAAAATAGAATATTATTCACTTGCACGTAATGAAAAAAACCTGAAATTAGGCGAAAAATACTAAGAAAGCCGTCTCCGAAGGTCTTCTGAAATTTTGACCTCTAAAAAAGGTGTCTTCAGAAATTTTCACACATAAAAAAGGTGTCTTCAGAAATTTTGACGACTAGACAGAGGTGTCTTCAGAAATTTTGACAACTAAGAAAGGTGTTTTCAGAAATTTTGACCTCTAAAAAAGGTGTCTTCAGAAATTTTCACACATAAAAAAAGGTGTATTCAGAAATTTTGACGACTAAACAAAGGTGTCTCAGGAATTTTGACAACTAAAAAAGGTGCCTTCAGAAATTTTGACAACTAAAAAAGGTGTCTTCAGAAATTTTGACAACTCAACAAAAGTGGCTTTAGAAATTTTGACAACTAAAAAAAGGTGTCTTCAGAAATTTTGAAACCTAAAAAAGGTGTCTTCAGAAATTTTGAAACCTGAAAAAAGGTGTCTTCAGAAATTTTGACAACTAAGAAAGGTGTTTTCAAAAATTTTGACCTCTAAAAAAGGTGTCTTCAGAAATTTTCACACCTAAAAAAGGTGTATTGAGAAATTTTGACGACTAAACAAAGGTGTCTCAGAAATTTTGACTACTAAAAAAGGTGCCTTCAGAAATTTTGACAACTAAAAAAGGTGTCTTCAGAAATTTTTACACCTAAAAAAGAGTGCATTCCGATATTTTGACGACCAAAATAAGGTGTCTTTGGAAATTTTGACGACTAAACAAAGATGTCTGTATAAATTTTGACAACTAAAAAAGGTGTTTTCAGAAATTTTGACGACAACAAAAAGTCGTCAGAAATTTTGACGACTAAACAAAGGTGTCTTCAGAAATTTTGACGACTAAAATAAGGTGTCTTCAGAAATTCTGTCGACTAAACAAGGGTGTCTTCAGACATTTCGACGACTAAAAAAGGTGTTTTCAGACATTTTGACGACTAAAAACGTCTTCAGAAATTCTCCGCCAAAGAACTCTCTCCCAAATCAAATCCTGGCTACGGCCTTGGAGGCTGTGAAAGTTGTGCAGTTCTAGAAATTCCTTTAAAAAAGCCTTGCCGCCATGGCTTGTTTTGCGTGGAATAGCTCAATTGGGGAAATTTTGATACGTTGTAAGATTATTTGCGATCCTTCATGTTTTTATGCTTTCACGTGTATTGTTTAAAATTATTGAAGCTGTAAACACACAAAAAAACAGAGAAGTCTTGCATTTTATGCCATTGGAGTTGTCAGTAGATATTTAAAGTAAAATTCACGGCAAAAATGTATTATAATCTTGTTTGTTACAATTAGTTTAATTAAAATATATTAGCTACTAGCCTACTAACATCGTTTATGCGATTGTGTGTAAAAAAGTAACTGCACAAAACCTGATTTTCAACTGCACAAATTCGTTTTCCAACTACACACTTTGTGTCCAGCTGCACGTTAAAATAACCCCTGCAATTAGGCCTAAGTTATTTTGATACATAACTTAATTAGGCCAATTTATAATTCTTGTACAGTTGATTGTCACCTTCCTCTAAACAGTCACAAAAATTATAGAACATGTACAACTAGTCTTGGTTATTCTATAGTTATTAGTTATTCTATATAACTATTCTATAGTTATTTTATTATAGCTATTTTAGCCTATTTGCTTAAACTGAAAAATCAAAATCTGTCCGTCTATACATTCATTGTCAGTCACAAACATTCGACCTTCTACTTCATCCAGAAGAATCCTCTGCGCACGTAGTAATCCGTGTCTCTCTTTTGAGAGTATTTCTCTCTTAAATTCTAAATCTGAATCCAGTAACAAAACTCTACTGTTGTAACAATCAGCGACCAACACGAATCCATTTCTATCGATGGACATATAGGCCGGACCATACATTTCTCCGATAATTAATTTACTTTTTCCAGATAATGACTTCTGAAGTTTCCCATCTGAATCCACTGCACTCATTGTGCGGTTAAGATCAGCGTCCTCATGACTGATCAGGAAATGACCATTGGTCATTTTAATTGCTTGCGTTGGATAATGAATATCAGCGATTGATAGCTTTATTTCACGAATCAACAGTCCAGCTGGCGAATATTCATTTATTTTATTTCTATAATGGACCGCTAAAACAACATTCGATTCCTTTGTAACAGACAAACAGTTTAGCCCATCTTCTCCTGTTGACCAACTCATTATCGTTTTTCCAATTGCATCAACCCTTAAGATTTCCTCACACTGATAAGCGCCTTTGGAGTTCAGGACGTAGAGACATTTAGTTGTATTGCAGGATCCTATGTCCATTGGACAATTTAATTCCATTAAATTCAATCGACGGCTGAAACTGAATTTAACCGAATCATAGACATCAACTTCTGAACTGTCCTGAATCACGACAAACAATTCTTTGTCTAAGATCGTCAATCCATTGATCGATTTATCCTTTTCTTCTGAGACTTCAATTCTGATCGTCTCAACTAAGATTGGATCCGATTTGTATCTCTCCGGATATTCCCCTGAAAGTGGGAACATGTGCACATTAGACTTAATTCATACTATGCACCTATATTTATTTTCTCATTCTTTAAACTATGGGAGAAAAGACATCAATAACAACAATTTCAAAACAGACACTAGTAGATACAAAAGAGACAGTCAGACTATCAATAATCACGTGATCAATGACGTCATAGTCAAAAGACCAAGGCGATGACGTAATGAGTTCAAGATGATGACGTAATGAGGTCGTGATTCTTACATAATGTGTTCATGTTAAGTATGGCGTGTTCGAGCTTAAGGATCCTAATCTAATCTAATCTAATAAATCATTTGTAAAGCACTTCTCACAACAGGACTATTCGGAGGTGCTCTCAGCGTGACAGAGCAATGAACAGATAAATGACTTCAAGCAGCGAAAAGATGCAGATGAATTAATATCTATATCTCAAAGTACAGCGGCAATGTGAAATCGCGGAATCAGGAGATGCGGACCCCGTCGGGGGAGGGGCGGCCCCCCACCCGCTCAGAGCACCACAGGTATTCGACCTCCATGTTCCCAGCACTCAGCACCACATCCTCTCAGAAGCAGGTCCGAATGTGAAAACTAATGTTTAGTCACATTGGTTTAGACTTATATTTTAGTGATCCGTGAAGTTAAGGTGCCTAACTAGCACTACATACATTTATTGAAATTATAACATTTGCTCCAATTCCTGAAATCGTTCAATTATAATACATCGAAGGCCACAATTTATTACATAGTATTTCGTATTATTTATATTAATTTAGCACTAATTGTATAAATTTATTGAGCAAAATGTGAATTGCATGGGAAACGAATTTCTTAAGTATTCGTTAGGTGGCGCAGAATGCATTTTTTTACACATGCATTTAAGCCTTATCTATAAACGCACAGCGTGTTCAGCTATATATTTCGGCGTCTTTCATTTCTTTAAAATTAGAGTCAATATAAATAATATGAAATATGTATTAAATTGCAACATTCGTTGTATTATAATTGGAAGATTACAGGAATTATAAGAAAGGATATAATTGCAATGCATATTAGTGGTGCTTGTTAGACACCTTTATTTCATGTATTACTAAACTTATAAGTCTTAAAGAATTCACCAACAAATATTACTTTCATAACATTATTCGAAGTCGCATCTGAAAGGGAGTGACATTGAATGCTGTAACAACGAATCTGACTTGTCACATTCGTTCGTGAACTATAGGATTCGTACTTTTGGTTAAACACGTCGTTACTTTGTTAATAGAAATATTATTTACTTCGCGAATTGGGTGTCATCTGTGCTTTCCGCATTCAATCTACATTACGAATGCTGATGATTATCAGCAAATTTCCATCAGTGACATCGTGGTAAACAAACCATCAAAGGTTAGTATACATTAACATTTCTTCTTTCCCTTCACGCTAGAATTATTCCCTCTGGTCAGCCGCTCGGATCCTTCTCCTCCAATTGTCTCTGTTTCCAGTGTCTTCTTTCTTCATTTTGAGCACCTTCAGGTCCTGTTGTATCACGTCCTCCCATCTTTTCTTCTGTCGTCCCCGGCTGCCATATGCCTCCGCTTGCATGATTCTTTTGACACAGCTATCCTCTTCTTTTCTCATTACGTGTCCATACCATCTCAGTCTGGTCTCCCGTGCTTTGTCAGTGATGCACGCCACACCGAGCTTCTTCCTGATGTCCTCACTTCGTTTCATGTCTTTCAGTGAGATCCCAAGCATCCATCGCAGCATTCTCATCTCTGTTCTTTCCAGCAAACCCTCATCCCTTTTCGTTAACGCCCAGTCCTCTGCCCCATATAGCATTACGGCCTTGTAATTGTTAGTAGATTTTCACCTTAAGGTGAGTCGGCATTTTAAAGTCGCACAGCCCTTCTGATAATTCTCTCCACTTCTGCCACGCTACTTTGTTATATTTACATTATACATTGCATTCTATAATAAATAGTCTGCATGCAAATTCCACTCAGTTATCTCACATGCTTTCTTGAAATAATCCAAGTGAATGTCTGAAGTTTTATTAATGCATTGTTTAAAGGACATCTTCTGGTGCGCAAGACAATAACTTGTGCATAGTATAGACCTACTATTTCCCTCCGTCTTGCATATTATATTAAGCATTGTATGTGTATATACATGTATGTGTATATTATTTTGTCTGTTGCAGTGCTCCTTCACGGCTGATATTCAGAAGTGCTCCTATCGCAGCGTGAACATAAAAGGTCAATTGTGAGTAAAGGTCTTTCATTCATTCATTTAAAGTATTAACATAGCGACTCTTCAAGGAAACTACTCAGAGGCGCTCAAGACTCCAGGTCGATAAAAGAGAACAGTTTAAGAGCTTATAGCATGTGTCAGTGAGTGATATAGGGACCAGGCGCAGCTCAAGTGGGAGGACAGTCCATACTTCTGGAGCAATTCCAGAAAAAGGCACAACTCTGCAAGATGGAAGTATGAACAAACGAATCAAAGAGTGCTTCCCTATCCACCGAGCGTAAGACCGACCAGTTCAAGCACTTAAACAGATCATCAAAAATCAAGTAGGTAAGTTGTAGCATGACCTATGACCGACATGTGCAAGTCTGCTTCACATCATGACACCTTGAAGCATCTGGGTCGCTATGTCGCTTGTGTCGTGGTTTTTGCAGATTTCTATCGTCTTAGTCTTTTCTTGTCAGTGTATCGCCACCCATCTGGCAAACCTTCCTCCTTTTGTCCGGACTTATGACCGGCACAGGGACGTTGTTGGTTCCCTGTGGCGAATGGTGGATGCAATTAACATCGTGTCCAGGACAAGGCATGCACTCTCGCAAAAAGTGTGGAATTTTACTACACATTGATCTCCACACCTGTGTGCAGCTCTCACTCTTCCACGGAAATGTATAATTTAGTGTGGAGTTTTTCGACTGCACACTAAAGGTGTACCTTAACTACACACTAAGTGTGCACTTATAACTACACATTAGGTGTGCAGTTGTGCCCTATTGTTACACACTAGGTGTGCATCTTAGCTACACACTAAGTGTGCATCCATACCTACACAATAAGTGTGCATCGTAACTACAAAACTACCCATTAGGTGTGCACTATAGCTACACATTAACTGATTAACTGTATGTATGAAATAATAATCTTTAAGGAGTATAGAGAAAGGATAATCTGAAGTACAACAAGCTCAAAATAAATCCCATGTTAACTCTGAGACATCTTATTTTAAACAAACAAAGGAGCAGAATTTTGCTTGAGACAATATATGTACAACTCCTATAAAGATCTCCTTATTTGCAGCGTTGGACGATCAACTTTGAGCAACAGAACAACAGCACACGTTCAACGACGTTTCCTATCGTCAGAATTCAATTCTTCACCAATTTCAGCAGTAGCAGTGGAAGAACTCGTTCTGGCACAACATCATCAGTAGCAGTGAAAGTGACCGTTCTGGCACACCATCATCAGTAGTGACATCATACCGACATGAGTAAAAGTAAGTAGGTCATGTGAATTTTGCATAGTAGGTCATAGTGGAAACGTATTTGGCATAGTAGAACAAGCGACCTATGTGATAATCATTGTTGGACACTCAACAAATTGTAGGTTTTTTTACAGCAAGGACCCACGACGAGGAAATGGAGGAAATCGAACGAGAAGAGAAAATAAGAATGGAGAAACGAATTCTGGAACGTGCAAAGGCCTTAGGTATACATTTACATATTTATGAATTTGTATTTTACAGAACATTTTTAAATTATAGAAAGAATACATTTTGAAATTCAATGCTTCATATACAATATTTCATATTATCATATTGTATTATATTATATCATATATTATATCATATCATACATATTATATTATATTATATCATATCATATTTTCTATTTTGCAGAGAAGAAACGGAAAGCAGACCCCGAATTCGCTCAGCCACAGAAAAAAGCATGTGAGTATAATGTCAAAGTGTGCGTGCATATGTATATTCTTCTTTAACAAGTTCTAAACTATAATAATAATAACAATAAAAATAAAAGAATATAGTACCGATAATGTTGTGTGTACGTGAAATATATTTTAATTGTAGTTCGTGCGACAGATGAAAATCTTGGTGAAGGAACTTCGACCATGAATCAAACATCGAGTAAGTACTTTTCTCTGCACTCAAAACATGAACTCTAACATATTTGTATAGTATTCATTACAGAGTGAATAGCATTTTACTTTAGATCAATGCGGTCATATTTTATGTTTTGCTGACTATTAGATTCATAAATAAATGGAATAATGTGATGTAGGTCGCTGCGTATCATGTAATGCTTACAAGAGGATCAATCTTAACGAAGAGGGTCTGTGTGACTCGTGCTCCAGCAAGCAGAATTGTTCCTCCTGCAATACGAGACGAGCTCCAAGATTCTTCCGGAGCGGTCAAGCGAACTGCATTACATGTCTGAAACGTCAAGCTAACTCGAATGTGCGGGTGTCCGTACACAACACTTTTATGGAAAAATCATTGATCGTAGACAAGCGAGCAACCGATCTGCATTCATTGTTACAGTCTCAGGAATCTTGCATTGCAAACGATTTGCAGGAAATTCTACGAGATGATGGGTAAATAATCTTTTCCTTTAGAATTTTTCTTCATTTAGAAAACACACTGATATACAAAAAATTCTTTTGCAAATTAGCAAATAGTTCATAGAAATTTTTCATCACTTAGAAAACACATTGATGTAAATTTCTTTTTCAAAAATTTTGTAAATATTTAATTGAAAATTTTCTTCACTTAGAAAAAAGGTTGGTATAAATTCTTTTCCCTCTAAATTTAGTAATTCACAAAATTTTTTATTCACTTAGAAAGCATATTGATTTAAATTCTTGTTCTTAAATTTACACAATGTTTACAGAAATTATTTCATCTTGCAAAGTTTCTTGTAATTTTTAGCGCAGTCAAATGGTATCTGGCGGTCGACGTTGGTTTTCATCGCGATTCACCAGAAGGTGAAAGCACTACGACCGCGTATTTCAAGTCGATTCCATCCGTGCTAAGTCATCCATCGCAGATTCCTGAACAGCTGCAGGAAGCTGTCGAGAGATTCGACGCTTTGGTTGATTCTTTTACAACGGAGGGCTCAGGTTGGAAAATCACAAACGTTGAAGATCTAAAGATCTGCAATTCGATTTATGACCCGATCGATGCGTCGAGCTATATCCCAACACCAAAGTATATTGTAAATAAGCGTGCAGCACTTAACATTCGTAATGACGACGAACGATGCTTTGTGTATTCGGTTTTATCTGTATCCCATTACCAAAACACAAATGCAGAACGTGCCAGCATATACAAACGTTATGTTGATGAATTAGATTTGACTGGTCTGAAGTTTCCAATGAAAATTGAACAATTACCTCTCTTTGAGAAACTCAATCCTGACTATGCCATAAACGTGATATATTCTAATCCTGACGACCGCACCTTTGCGCCTTTGTTCGCTTCTCCACACAGAGACAGAAAGCACACAGTCAACCTACTTCTTCTGAGCGAGTTTGAAAAGCGTCACTATATTGTTGTTCGCAACTTGTCTGCCCTATTGTCCAGCCGCAATTCTCATGATGGAAAGATCTTCCCTTGCCCATATTGTCTGCATTGTTTTAAAACCGCAGCTGGTAAAAACGAGCATATGCCAGAATGTGGCAAACATGGAATTCAAAAGGTCAGATATCCTAGTGAGGATAATAATATATTGCAATTCACAAACACACAGCATGAAATGGCAGTACCATTTGCCATCTATAGTGACTTTGAATGCTTTTTGAAGCCTAGTGAAAACGAAAAGTGCAAATCGACTAACATATTAGACAACCACATCCCGAGCGGATTTTGCTGTTTAACAGTATCTTCGTTCCCACAATATAACACTGAAAGCCCTTTCGTGTATAGTGGTCCTGATGTGATGGATCACTTTTTCGCACACATTAAGAAAGAACAGAATAGGATCAATCAAATCTTGTCCACGAACCTAAAAATGAAGACTCTAACTGATCTGCAAATGATTGAATACGAAACTTGCGCAAATTGTCCTTCCTGCGAAGTTGTTCTCAGCAAGGAAAATAAGGTTCGCCACCATTGCCACATCACAGGCAATTTTCTATCTGCCATGTGCTCGGCGTGTAATTTGAAATTGAAATTCAAAAAGCCAACCAGAGTTAAGGAGCAAAAGAATACTAATTTCCTCATTCCAATCATTTTTCACAATCTTAAGGGATATGATTCCCACATCATTTTGAAATATCTAAGCAAAGAATTTGCTCCAAATGACATAAATGTCATCGCCACCAATATGGAAAAATACATGTCTTTTGAGATTAACGGTCTGCGATTTATAGACTCACTACAATTCTTAAACTGTGGTTTAGATGTGTTAGTGAAAAATCTGTCTAAAGAAGATTCCAAATTTGTGCATTTACGTCGTCTTTATCCCGACCGTTACAAAATGCTTTTGCGTAAGGGTGTTTTCCCATATGAATACATGTCGGGTGTAGACAGAATGACTGAAACTGCATTGCCGAGCAAAGACAAATTTTACAGTCGACTTACAGACGAGGACATTAGCGACGCTGACTACGAATACGCTCAGAAAATCTGGAGTACATTCGACATGACTTGCCTTAGAGATTATCACGACCTTTACTTAAAGACCGACGTAATTTTGTTGAGCGATGTATTTGAATCCTTCCGTCAGATGTCCTTGGAATTCTATAAACTTGATGCCGCTCATTACTACAGCAGCCCGGGTCTTAGTTTTGATGCTTGTCTTAGAATGACAAAGGCTTCGCTCGAACTTATTACCGATCAAGACATCTACCTCTTTATCAAAAAGGGTATGAGAGGTGGCGTCTCAATGATCAGTAATAGATATGCGAAAGCCAACAATCCATATCTAGCCAAAGGATATGATGAAAACATTCCAAACAGCTACATAATGTACTTAGATTGCAATAACTTGTATGGTTATGCAATGAGCGAACCGCTGCCGACGGGAGGATTCAGATTCCTGGAGAGCGATGAAATCGATGAATTTGACTTGACGACTAAGACGACGGATGACGACTTGGGATACTTGCTGGAAGTCGACTTGGACTATCCAGCTCACCTTCACGACACACATAATGATTATCCGCTTGCACCCGAAAAATTTCTCATTACACCTGACATGTTATCCCCATACGCAAAGTCCGTTTCGCAAAAGATCGATACCAAAATTAGCGCGGGCGTCGAGAAATTAGTTCCAAATTTATTACCAAAGACACAATATGTCGTGCATTATCGAAATCTTCAATTGTATCTTAAATTGGGCTTGAAATTGACTAAGATACACAAAATTCTGGAATTCAAACAAAGTCGATGGCTGAAAAAATACATCGACTTTAACACATCCAAACGACAGGCTGCTAAATCCTCCTTCGAGAAGGATTTATTCAAATTAATGAATAACTCGATTTATGGAAAATGCATGCAAAATAATAGGAAACATTTGGAAATTAAGCTTCTCACAAATGCGAAGTCAGCAAAACGTTTCGTAGCTCGCCCTACTTTTGAATGCTTTCGAATAATAAACGAAGATTTGACAGTGGTAAAATTAACTAAGAGCAATATATACTTGAACAAACCGCTGTATGCGGGAATGTGCATACTAGATATATCTAAACTTAAAATGTACGATTTCCACTATCAGCACATACTTCCCTTGTACGGTGAGAAATGCAATTTACTGTTCACCGATACCGATAGTCTTTGCTATTTCATTGCAACTGCAATTGTCTATGCTGACATGCAATTGCATTTAAGCGAATATGATACATCCGATTATCCCTCCGATCATTTTCTGCATAGTCGTACAAATGCAAAAGTGATTGGAAAGTTTAAAGATGAGTGCAATGGTGCTGCAGTCTTGGAATTCTGTGGACTAAGGTCTAAGATGTATAGTTTGCTCTTGCCGAATGAAAAAGAGAAAAAGACTGCAAAAGGTATTAAGAAGTCCTATGTAAATAAAGTCATAAGGCATGAAGATTACAGAAATTGCATTTTTAATGAACAAACCACTAACTCTAAATTCTACCTCATACGCAGTATGAATCACACTTTGCACACTCTTCAAATTGCCAAGTCAGCTCTTTCGCCATTTGACGACAAGCGTTATTTGCTGAATTCTTCTGAATCTTATGCTTATGGTCATGCAAATATTCCATCGAATGTTTAAGTCTTGTGTAATATAGGCCTACTTGCAAAATGCACAGTTATTTGTGTAATATACTGCATGTTTTGAAAATGATATTGAATATGATTGAAGAAAAGACAGAGTGCAGTAAGCTTACGAACTGTATAAAAAGAGAATGCTATTTGTAGGAAGAGAGATTGAAATTTGATGTATAAGTTGTTATATAAATTGGAAAAGACTTGCGCAAATTTGTTAGAAAAGATACTCTTATTTGTAAATGATGTGCGTAAAAGGACAATGCAATTTGTAGAATAAGTTGTAGGATGGTTAAAATTTATTTTTGTGGAATTTTAAAATGTTGCTATAGAACGTGTAAAAAGTCTGCAGTTATTAGTATGAACAGATACTGTGAGTGTTTGAAATGATGCTATATAAATTGGAAAGAGAACGCTACATGTAGTCGATTGAATAATTATACGCTCTTATTTGCTGTTGAAGTAGAAAATGTTGCCATATAAATAGTGGACAGTATAAGAATGAAGTAGGCTACCTATAATTTAAAATGTATAAGTTGAAAAGGTTTTGTGTTTGTTCATATGTTTGCAGTTAAAACTGCTTGTTGGAACTTTTGCATTATTATGTTTGCAATTGAAACTTGTTGTGATGAAAAAAAAATCAACTTGCCGAGTTTGTTGTTCTTTCATACGTATGCTAGGACTTTAAGTTGAAGAAAGATGAACGAATGACTAGTATACAACACCATTAGTATTGCTCATATCCATGTAGTCTCATGCAAAGTTTCCCTAATGATTCACAATTATTTCCACAAAACACTCACAACTACTTAGTCATCAAAATATTACTCGTCAGGTGGTGCTCTGAGCGGGTGGGAGGCCGCCCCTCCCCCGACGGGGTCCGCATCTCCTGATTCCGCGATTTCACATTGCCGCTGTACTTTGAGCTATAGATATTAATTCATCTGCATCTTTTCGCTGCTTGAAGTCATTTATCTGTTCATTGCTCTGTCACGCTGAGAGCACCTCCGAATAGTCCTGTTGTGAGAAGTGCTTTACAAATGATTTATTAGATTAGATTAGATTAGGATCCTTAAGCTCGAACACGCCATACTTAACATGAACACATTATGTAAGAATCACGACCTCATTACGTCATCATCTTGAACTCATTACGTCATCGCCTTGGTCTTTTGACTATGACGTCATTGATCACGTGATTATTGATAGTCTTACTGTCTCTTTTGTATCTACTGACACTGACTAAGAAGGATGGTACAAATAAAGGCGTCAACAGAGAAACGGAAAAGGGCACAGAAGCAGTCATCTTAATCTTCAAATTTATAAAACGCCACTCGAAAGCCAAAGCGCAGGGCACCAACAAGGCCAACATAATCACGAGTCGTGCAGCGGATTATTATAGTATTGGACGCAAGTTTCTTGTCGCCAAGCCGCTAGCGGCTTAGCCTATACAATCATGTAGCTTAGGCCCATAGGGTGACCATTTTCTGGCCATCAAAAACCGGGACACTTTTTGGAAAATATAATTTGGGTGCATAGGCTAATTACTTAACTACATAGGCGTACAAGGCGGGGTCCAGGAGAGGCAAATGCCCCCCCCCCCCAATTTCGGGCAAGTCTTTTTTCGGGCAAGCGGACCCGGAAAAATACGCAAAAATTGTATTTTTCACGACATATTTCAACTTTTTTTGCCTGGAAAAAATAGTATTTCTCACCACGAGACTTATTTTTCGGGCATATGTAAAATCTTTGACCCCCACTGCTGAAATCTCGCGTACGCCTATGATTAACTACCGTGCTATACGATCGAAGGCCTACCACTATACACCGTGAGTTTAAAAAAAACTAAGCCAAATTGTTTTTCATATATCTCTCATACCTGATAACATATCACACTAAAACTTTCTAATTATTTAAAGAATTGGACCAAGAATATGATTCCAAAATTTCATGAGATAAAATTGAAGGGATAAAAAGAAATGAATATTTAAACTTCATATACCGAAATTGCAGTTTACAAGCAATTTTCTGTCAGATTCGTTAAAGAGTAAGCCAAAATGTTTTTCTTATATCTCCAATGCCTGATAATTAATCACACTAAAATTTTCCAGATATTTAGAGAATTGAACCAAGAATAGGATTCGAAAATATCATGTCATACATTTGAACGGATCGAAAGATAGGAATATTTAAACTTCACCTCCAGAAATTTCAGTTTTAAGTAAGTGAGTTGTGGCGTTCGCTGCGGCTTCGATGCTTGATAGTTCTCAATTTTAGTCTTCAGTGATCCTGGAGTAAAATTAACGGAGTATATTATCGCAACGTTCTGCTTTCACAACATCTTCCACCTGTTATCAGAAATTTATAGCCCCAGACGGCTGTTTTCTTTTTCAATAAAACAGCGCCAGCCCACAGAGCCAAAGAAACCATCGAAACGCTGGCAAGAGAGACGTCAGTCTTCGTTTCTCCCACATTATGGCCTCCGAACAGACCAGATTTGAATCCTGTCGACTATAAAGTGTGGAGCGTGATGCAAGACCGAGTCTACCAGACAACAATCCATGATATAAACGATCTGAGGCAACGCTTGTTGAAAGTGTATGATGGCATGGACAAGAGGATGATCGACGATGCATGCTGTTGCCTAATCATGGCGTCAGCGCCTTCAGGTTTGTGTGCAAGCAGGACGAGGACATTTTGAGCATGTTATTTAATTAAATAATCAAACCATACTAGTTGGGGTCATATTGTTTGTTCAATTCTCTACATATCTGAAAAATGTTAGAAAGATTCATCATCAAGCATCAGAGATATAAGGAAACATGTTACTGAATCTGACAGAAAAATTGCTTGTAAACTGAAATTTCGGTATATGAAGTTTAAATGTTCATATCTTTTTATCCGCTCAACTTATCCTCGTGAAATGTTGGAATCATATTCTTGGTCCAATTCTCTGAATATTTGGAAATTTTTAGCGTGATATGTTATCAGGCATTAGAGATTATGTGGAAAACAATTTGGCTTAGTTTTTTTTTACTCACAGTGTATATACGTTTAGTTAAATTTAATTCTGGGCATAGAGTTCAGAGGTTATTCTAAGAAACTTTAAGAACTCCACAAAACGACCTTTTTAGTCGTCCGGACCAAATGTTTGATCGTCGAAATCCCGTGAAAATATTACCATTTTGAAATTTTTCCCGGCCCCCAAAAAACTTATGACCCTTGTTTAGTTCTTCGTTCACTATAACACCATGAGTTACTGCACAAATCTTATTTCAACTGCACAAATTTCTTTTCCAGCCACACACTTTGTGTCCAGCTGCACGTTAAAAATAACCTCTGATAGAGTTCAGTGTAGAAATCTGCAACAAGGCTGTTTTAAAGGAATTTTTAGAACTGCACAACCCATTCAATCTTTTTCCCATCCTCGATGGTAAATTACTCCAAAACGGAGAAACATTGCCTTTTGAAACTAGTTTCAACGGCAGAAAAGTGCTTCTACAACTGCACAAATCCATTTAGAACTGCACATTTTGTACACCGTGTCTCAATAAAAAGGGTGCAAAATTGTTTTTGTCAGAACTTCGTCAATTTTCCACGAATCTTAATAACTTTTGGTAGGTAGATGGAAAATGGCTGCAATTTTAAGCTAAATATAAATTTTCCACATCACCTGACTCATATCACCGCACAACCTTGTTAAACTCAAATGTAACAATTTTTCAAATAACGGCGTCTCGAAGCTTATCTGCACAGATACCCATTGCATCGAGCCGAATGTCAAAGTGAATGGGGCATAAGCCTACTATCATAACATCCTTCTTGCCCAGAAGATACCGTCAGACATATGCCGGATATCCCAGGGCGAGTTTTTGTCTTCCAACAGGATGGCGCATCGAGCGCGCGACACCATCTCTTTCCGGGAGCGAGAGACGCCCGACTTCATCCCTCCAAATTTGTGGCCACCGAATTCACCAGATCTTAACCCGGTCGACTATAGCATATGGAGTGTGCTGCAGAAGAAGGTTTACCGGTCCAGAATAGACAGTGTCGACGAACTCAAAAACGCGTCTGATCGACGAGTGGGCGCGCTTTGACCAGTCGATCGTTGATGCTGCTATCGATCAGTGGTGTCTCCGTCTTAGCGCTTGTGTCCGTGCTTGCGGGGCACATTTCGAGCACCAATTCTAACACTTTTAAGCAGATCTGCCATAACAATTTAAAACTCTGCTAAGTAAACCAAATTTTTACTTTACTGCGTGCTAATTCAGTCGTCAGATAGTTTGTTGGATGTATTAAAATTTAAGCGTTATATGAGAAATTGGTACATCTGTGTTTAACAAGGTAATGCGGTGATATGAGTCAGGTGAGGTGAAAAATTTATATATGGCATAAAAGTTTAGCCATTTTGTCATCTACCTGCCAAAAGTTATTAAGATTGGTGGAAATTTGACTAAGTTCTGACAAAAAAAATTTTGCACCTTTTTCATTGAGACACGGTGTATATTAAAACTGCACGTTAAAAAAGCCCTGATCTGCAACCTGCTCCAGTCGTCAGTGCAGTGCAGTAGGCCTACTCTTTTATAATTGAGAACACTCTCTCAATCGATGCACAGTGGGGTAATTTAGTCCAGAAGATGATTTAATGTTTCTGGGGTGCACACGAGCGTCCGGCGGACAACTTTTCGCGTCTAAAGCGGATAGGTCTATCGTCTTGCTCGATCGCGTGTAGTTTAAACTTTAAACCGCACGCTAACACTATTTTGCGAGAGGATGCCGCATTGCCTATGATCCTATCCACATTCTAGCTGCGGGCTATTATAGGCCCCATAATTTTATGTAATCTGACACCGAAAACGGCACTTGAGATGGTTTTTAAACGCATCAGTGGTGATCCATGCCAGTGTCACTAAATAAAGTATCCCCACTAATAATTCGTATCCCCCAGATGAAGAGAAGTTGATTAGGCAAAGTCACTTCCGCGTGACCTGGGTTAATGGGTTAATTTTTGCAAATTAACCCATTTGCCAGTAACATGCGTGTTTATTCCTACTAGCTATAGCCTTGTTAACTTTCTTTCAGAAAGCTTAGAACATTTCAAACACTTAAGAACATCTAGAGTTACTGAATAAATTCGAGTTGCCTTGCTTTGAACATTACACAGGACACTAAAACAAAATCATTTTAAATGTGATTACAGCATAAATTTCTAAATTATAGACCTACGCATTTTTCAATCATCTAGACATAATGTGCATTTTGCAAATCTAATAAATTATTCGCATTTTGTTGTCTAACTTCCAGTACAAGGCCTTTACGTGAATCTAAGTCACGCCTCCTTCTTTGTTTGGGTTAGGAGGCATCTAACGGGCGGCGTTCACTGTAGACAAAATAGGCCATAGCCTACTCGACCTCGATCATTAGTCACTTTCCCATGAATATGCCGTGCCTGGAGACAAAAATTGATGAATTCAACGTATACCTCTTTGTGTGTGGTATTCTAGTAGTTTCAGTAGCCTTGCGTTATCTTTCTGTGCTTCTTCTAATTTCCGTTTCTGATAGAAATCCTCTTTCTTCCAGGTCATGGGTACTGCAATGCAAAATCATTTACCGGTAATTAGGCCTACCTTTGCAAATTTAACCACAAGATGAAAATCAGCAAAATCAGTGAGAGAAATAGCTTCGTGGGAAGCCACACAAATTACACAAGAAATTTGTCTGTTCTTCGGCTGTTTTCTGAAAGAAAGGTTTCAATACAAAAATAACTTAAAATATGTATTTTCAACATTAAATTTTTTAGAATGGACGCAATTTAAGAGAAAGTGTTCGGATGAAAGATTAACATTGACGGTCGCACAGATAGTTTAATCCATTGCTAATTTCCGTCTTCACGCAAAAGGACCTAAGTATAGTGGTCTGCCAACTTAATTTTCTTGAAAGACCAAACGGCATAAAATATACATCGTGGTTCAAAAAAGTAAACCAAATTGTTTTGCATATAAAATTATCTTTAATACCTGATCACATAGGCCTATCAAGCTAAAATTTTCCAAATAATTAGACAATAGGACCAAGAATATGATTCCAAAATTTCTTGAGATAAAGTTGAACGGATAAAGAGGCATAAATCTTTCAACTTCATATGCCAAAATTTCAGTTTACAAGCAATTTTCTGTTATATTCAATAGAATGTAAGTCAAACTGTTTTCATTATCTTTATGGCCTGATAATTAATCATTCTAGAGTTTTCCAGATATGTAGATAATTGAACTAACAATGTGATTCCAACAGTTTGGTTTGATTATTTAATTAATTAAGATGCTCAAAATGTCCTACTCCTGCTTGCACGCAAACGTGCAAGCGCTGGCGCCATGCATTGGGCAACAGCATCATCGATTATTCTCTAATCCACATCATCCAACAAGCGTTGCTTCAGATCGTTTATACTTTATATCATAGATTGTTGTCTCGTAGACTCGGTCTTGCATCACGCTTCGCACTTTATAGTCGGCAGGATTCAAATCTGGGCTGTTCGGAGGCCATAATGTGGGAGACATGAAGCCTAGCGTCTCTCTTGTCAGCATTTCGATGGTTTCCTTGACTCTGTGGGCTGGGGCACTGTCCTATTGGAAAAGCAACCTTCTGGGGCCAGATTTTTGATTACAGGTAGAAGAAGTTGTGACACCAGAACGTCGCGATAATAGGCTCCATTAATTTTTACTCCAGGATCAATGAAGACTGAAATGGGAACGACCAAGCGCCGAACCGTAACGGATACCCTAACAAACTTGCTAAAAACTGATATTTCGGGAGATGAAGTTGAAATATCCATATATTTCTATTCGTTCAAATTTGTGAAATGATATTTTGGAATCCTATTCTTGGTTCAAATCACTAAATATTTGGGAAAAAAATTCAGAGTGTGATGTTATCAGGCATTGGAGATATTTGAAAAACAGTTTGGCTTACTTTTTGAATCACGGTGTATAATATACCATGCATGCCGTCAGATACCAAGACACAAAGGCAGGCAGAGACTGATGGAGCAAACTATCAAACCGTCTTTAAGCCAATAAGAATAAAAATGGAATGCTTTGATTTATATTTGACAATTCTTTTATTGAATCACCGCCCAATAGACAGACTAAATAATGACAGCCCACCTCAATCAATCAATCCATCAGACTTTATATTGCGCCCTTCAAGGTACCTTCTCAGAGGCGCTCCCGACCTAGATCAAACGAAAAAAAACCAGTCTTCAGCAGTTTGTAAAATTTAGAACAGCTAGGAAGGTGTCGCATTGTCAAGGGAAGTCCATTCCAGGCTGTTGGACCAACCACAGAGAACGACCACCTCTGCATTGTTGCAGAGCGAGTGAAAGGAACTATTAAGTAACGATGGACAGCAGAGCTTAGTGCGCGGCGCCCTATGCAAGTGGAAAGTGTGAGGCAAAGCTCACACAGATAAGAGGGTGCCCAGCCTGATAAGCAACGCCACACCAAAGATGCAATCCTAAATGAGATGCGCTGCGGGAAAGGAAGCCAGTGCAATACCTCGAGCATATATTGCGATACACGGTCGGACTTGGTGAACCCGCCAATAAGTCGCACGGCAGCCTGGTTGACCCTCTCAAACCTCTCAATACGAACCCGCATGAGACCAGCAAAGATGGAGGCGCAGTAGTCGAGGCGGCTCAGCATAAATGCATGAACGGAAGAGGCTGCAGTTGTAATTGGAAGTCAGAGAACAAGCAATGACCCTGAGCTGCCGTAGTTGGTAGTAGCAGCTGCGGCACACCTGATCTATATGAGATGCAAGGATGAGTTCAGAGTCTAGGAGCACCCCAATACCACGCACCACCGAAGAAAAGTCATCTATGGGAATTGAGAAGAGAGAATGCTCAGGTCGAGCTAAGCCAGCTTTTGCCTACTGCCCAACCAAATGAATTGAATTTTTGGGCGTTGAGTCGGAGTCGGTTTGAGGACATCCAATCTGTGCGGGCCCCATTGCTCGTTGCATGGTGCGGGCGGCCTCAAATGCTGCGAGTGGATGGCAGGGCAGATTTGCCTCAGTGTCATCTGCATACAGCTGCATCAATTCAAGTTTTGCAAAGGTACGGTCGCTGAAAAATCCAAAGTCCTGCTTTACGAGCAATTAATTCTGGGACCACAGCAGGGTCAGAACCCAGGTATTACAGGTACGGCATCATTTTTACCTGACAGAGATCATGAATAGGGGCTTCAACGAGACAATGTTGCAGGGTACTCCAAATATATTGCATAGTTGACCTTATTCACAGTTAAGAACTTCAAAATAGACAAGAGACCATAAACAAAAGTGAACTTATACCCTTTTCTCTTTGAAGTTTTAATTGCTTCGTTAATTTATCGTTCTCTTTCTGTGTTTCTACCAATTTCCGTTTCAACTGGAAAACATCATCGTCCCTGGCTACGAACAACAAAATGCAGAATTGGTTTTTTATCTTTAATCTGTTTGCATGTATTACAGACTACAGTGATCAATAAAAGCATTGATTAGGCCTATTATTATCTGATTGATTGAACTTAAAATAATTGGATAAAAAGATGGATTCGCATTCAGCATAATCAGTCGAGAGAATTGTTTGGACCGCACTTAAAGTAAGTTAGGGCAAATTTACCCGTTCCTCTATTGCTTTCTGGAAGAAAACGTTCTGAACAAACCATGTGAATAGCATATAAACAACGTTTCTGAAGAGTAGGCCTAATTGTTCATCAAATATTTAGCATTTAGGCCTTTAACATTTATACAATGCAAGAATGTTAGAACCAAAAATAGAGATAAGATGATAGATAACCAATTAACCATTAAACAACAATCGATACAGAGAGACATAGTCTATGTATAATAATTATTTTCTATCCTTTCTAATTTATATGCGTATCATAAACAAGTCGAGATTTCATTGGAGTTTTGATGAACTACACTCGAAATATTGCTGTTAGTAACAGTTAGTTGCATTTGAGGCTCACCTGCAACAGTATGACTCTGTTAGGGCGCCACACCAATTTTCATTGCTGCTGTTTTTAGTATTATCATCATCATCATCATCATTATTAGGCTATTATTATTATTATTTTTATTATTCGGGTTTGAACAGAAAGAGCCTCGGAAGGCAACGGCATTAAAGCGCTGGATGAATTATTATTATTATTATTATTATTATTATTATTATTATTATTAATATTATTATTATTATTATTATTATTATTATTATTTTTTTATTATTATTATTATTATTATTATTATAATTATTATTATTATAAAATTTTCCGAAGTAGTTCATTTCACACAGGCAAATAAGGCAACGAATAGTGAATATGAAGACTATTATTATTATTATTATTATTATTATTATTATTATTATTATTATTATTATTATTATTATTATTATTATTATTATTATTATTATTATTATTATTATTATTATTATTATTATTATTATTTTAAAACCAGTCCAGAATGACCCTACTCTTCGTTATCTTGATCCTCGAATGTGCCTCGAAATGCGATCGCGTTAAAACGATTAGTATTATTATTATTAATTATTATTATTATTATTATTATTATTATTATTATTATTATTATTATTATTATTATTATTATTATTATTATTATTATTACTACTACTATTAACACTATTGTCATGTTATGTTATTGAAAGGCTACCCCTTTTCCAAATCGGGCAAAGTGTTAACGAAAGAGCCCGTGAAAGCCACAGCGTTAAAACGCTGGATAATAATTGAAAGTCTTTGAAAGAGAAAGGACGTCTCTCTCAGATCGTCCGACGCCTTTGACAAATGACGACCCAAGTCAGTTAAGAAGACAATTCTTCTAGAATTGATGGGACCTAGCGTCTCCATGGCCAGCGGAATGAAGTCGTGTGTAGCTGTAATTGACACATATTTTTGATCCTTTCTACTATCTGCTATTTCTGCTGCAGCTCCTGTAGTGACAGCCGTTGCCTGTAGATAGGAGGGCGCAGGGGTGTCGACCACTGTGGCATCCCATGCGAGACATCGGCCCGCTTTCCATGGGATAAGGGTCGTGCCGTCTGGTCTCTTCCCGTCCGAACGTAGCATACCCCGTGGTTCTTTGATCGCTGGAAAGCCGGTGTAAAGGTTTCAAATTACCCCCTCCTAAACATTACCCCCCGGTAACTTGAAACCGGTTTCAGATTACCCCCTAGGGGTAATCTGAAACCGGTTTCATCCTACCCCCCGGTTTCAGGTTACCCCCTCTGTATTCCGAATGAATTCCGTATATCCAGCTTTCATTTCACCCACAGAGAAACTTCATCCAGCTTCCATTTCTCATGCGTCGTTTTCGTCAATCCAGCTTCTATTTCACCTACAAAGAAACTTCATTCAGCTTCCTTTTCACCAACAGAGATCCTTCATCCAGCTTCCATTTCACCTACAGAGAACCTACATCCAGCTTCCATTTCTCAAGCGTCGTTTTCGTCAATCCAGCTTCTATTTCACCTACAAAGAAACTTCATCCAGCTTCAATTTCACATACAGAGAACCTTCATCCAGCTTCTATATCACCTGCAGAGAACCTTCATCCAGCTTCCATTTCCCAATCGCCGTTTTCATCAATCCAGCTTCACCTACAGAGAACCTTCATCCAACTTCCATTTCTCAAGCCTAGTTTTCGTCAATCCAGCTTCCATTTCACCTACAGAGAACCTTCATCCAGCTTCCATTTCACCTGCTGAGAACCTTCATCCAGCTTCCATTTCCCAAGCGTTGTTTTCATCAATCCAGCTTAACCTACAGAGAACCTTCATCCAGCTTCCAATTCGCCTACAGAGAACCTTCATCCAGCTTCTATTTCACCTGCTGAGAACCTTCATCCAGCTTCTTTTTCACCTGCATAGAACCTTCATCCAGCTTCCATTTCCCAAGCGTTGTTTTCATCAATCCAGCTTAACCTACAGAGAACCTTCATCCAGTTTCTATTTCACCTACATAGAAACTTCATCCAGCTTCTATTTCATCTGCAGAAAACCTATCCAGTTTCTATTTCACCTGCAGAGAACATTCATCCAGCTTCCACTTCTCAAACGTTGTTTTCGTCAATCCATTTAACTAAGCGTTAGACATTGAAAAAACTCAGAAGCTGGATTGACGAAAACAACGTTTGAGAAATGGAAACTGGACGAAGGTTTTCTAGAGGTGATATAGAAGCTGGATGAAGGTTTTCTATAGGTGAAATAGAAGCTGGATTGACGAAAACAAGGCTTGAGAAATGGAAACTGGATGAAGGTTTTCTAGAGGTGATTTAGAAGCTGGATGAAGGTTTTCTATAGGTGAAATAGAAGCTGTATTGACGAAAACAAGGCTTGAGAAATGGAAGCTAGATGAAGGTTTTCTAGAGGTGATATAGAAGCTGGGTGAAGGTTTTCTATGGTGAAATAGAAGCTGGATTGACGAAAACAAGGCTTGAGAAATGGAAGCTAGATGAAGGTTTCTAGAGGTGATATAGAAGCTGGGTTAATGTTTTCTATGGTGAAATAGAAGCTGGATTGACGAAAACAAGGCTTGAGAAATGGAAGCTGGATGAAGGTTTTCTATAGGTGAAATAGAAGCTGGATGAAGGTTTTCTAGAGGTGAAATAGAAGCTGGATGAAGGTTTTTTATAGGTAAAGTAGAAGCTGGATTGACGAAAACAAGGCTTGAGAAATGGAAGCTGGATGAAGGTTTTCTAGAAGTGATATAGAAGCTGGATGAAGTTTTTCTATAGGTGAAATAGAAGCTGGATTGACGAAAACGATGCTTGAGAAATGGAAGCTGGATGAAGGTTTTCTAAAGGTGATATAGAAGCTGGATAAAGGTTTCTGTAGGTGAAATAGAAGCTCGATTGACGAAAACAAGGCTTGAGAAATGGAAGCTGGATGAAGGTTTTCTAGAAGTGATATAGAAGCTGGATGAAGGTTTTCTATAGGTGAAATAGAAGCTGGATTGACGAAAACGACGCTTGAGAAATGGAAGCTGGATGAAGGTTTTCTAAAGGTGATATAGAAGCTGGATGAAGGTTTTCTGTAGGTGAAATAGAAGCTGGATTGACGAAAACAACGCTTGAGAAATGGAACCTTGATTAAGGTTCTCTGGTTGAGAAATGGAAGCTGGATGAAGGTTCTTTAGAGGTGAAATGGAAGCTGGATGAATGTCTTATATAGGGGTAACCTAAAACCGTAGGGGGTAGGATGAAACCGGTTTGAGATTACCCCCTAGGGTAATTTGAAACCGGCTTCAGATTACCGGGGGGTAATCTGAAACCGGTTTCAAGTTACCGGGGGGTAATGTTTAGGAGGGGGTAATTTGAAACCTTTACACCGGCTCTGATGAGGCTACGGTGGATCAGATCGTTGATGGCAGCGTGCCTGGCGACGCGACCAAATCCCAGAGAACAGGAGAGGCCGTGTGTCCCTCTAGCGGTGACCAACGTGCCACAAGCGCAGACGTGGGGTTGGCAGATATTGGCTCCTAGACGAAGCCCAACCGCCACTCTGATGGCCTCATCGCTTAGCCTGAGGCCGCAGGAAGTGATCGGCAGGCAATGAAGCCAGTCGCTGGCGTGCGGGAACGATACGGCTTTCAGGCGTGCTTGCTCGCTCTGCTTTGTAGTAGGCCCTAGAGAGCAGCAGTTCCGTGAGCTCTCCTTCAAGTATCGGATTGTCCCACTTCGCTTGTATGTTAGAAGGACAATATTCATCCAGGGATAATCCAGTTTTTAACTGCCAGAGCGACGAATATTATTTTTATTATTATTATTATTATTATTATTATTATTATTATTATTATTATTATTATTATTATTATTAGCCTATATTGTCATTATTATTTTTAATAATTATTATAACGAAAGACGTCACATAACATGCGTTGACCAATTTATTACTGGTCTAATAACCATGTGCCTGTAAGATCATAAACCACATAGGCTAATTATCTTGTGGTGTCTTTGTCATATGCCATGATTGTGTGGTACAGGGTGACGGAAAACTCACGCAAAATGTATCATACAGAGCGTAAAAGACGGCTTTAGAATGTATTGGAATTTTTTACAATTGCGTAGTCATTCCAAAGATGACCGTGGAACGCGTGTCTGACGCCTGCTCAAACCTCTCCTTCTTTGGAACTCAAGTGATAAACCAAAGACAATAGTAAGCCTTTGTTAATTAGCTCGGACTACGACTCGGGACTATCCTTTTGGACAACCTTTGACTAGATACAGTGTTCGTGAATAAGCTGGTGCTCTGAGCTGAACTTTCCAGTGTCGCATTAGAAATTTGGAGATTACGATTAGCCTACGACTGAATAGGGCTGTCTGACCCCATCCATTCGCAACTTAATCAGTGGCACCTTTTAACTGATGTGCTAATCCAACAGATCGAAGAATATTTTCGGCGAGACAAGCTAAAGAACAGGGCATAGGAAACTTTCAATCTGGCTGTCTTTTAATAATAGTCTACGATTTCAAATTTCTCTGATGAAATTCATGCTGATAAAGAAGGTATCATCATCATAGCCTAGTTAGTTACACCTGTAAGCGTGAACGGCATTCGTCTGTTGGATACAACGGACTGCAGTTCAAGCCCCGGGCTGGGAGTTGACATTCAGAGATTTCGATATCTCAGGCTAGTACGTGTGGGATGCAGAGGCGCAAGCTCCTGCGTAGCGACCTTGGGCAAGTTGCTTACCCATCATTGTCTGTGGGGAAGGCAATGGAAAACCACCTCACTCATCTCATCCCCAGGGGCGTAAAGCCAATGCCTTCGGGCAGAGAACCATCATCATCATCGTCATCATCATCATCATCATCATGATCGCATAAAAATGCCTGATAATTATTATAGGACTAAACATGAATAATTATTTATTGTCCAGATTTTTAGTTAAATCTCTAGGCATAGGCTACAAGAAATAGACCTACCTGCAAAATCCGAGTAGGATTCTTTTGAAATGTACGACTTCTTCATGAATGCTTTCCGGTTTTGCACTGCAGAGACCGACCTTTGTACATATGTCGGTGTGCGAAAATACCCATGCACGTCATATGGTACGTCTAAAAATAAACATAGTTTTGCGCATTTGATAAGTCTTTATGTTCATCTTCCAAGAAACCGTCTACAGTAAAAGTCCAAGTAGATCGATCAAATGAGATACAGTAACGCTTAGCGTTTATCAAAGACCTGATTTCTGAAAGTAACCTATGTTTGCTTCAGAGCAGTTACATTGTGCTTTCAGTATTAGACGCTGCACCATTATTTTAGGCCAATTGATTATACCACGTAGCAGAGATCATAATGCATTATTTTAAGAGACAAACTAAAGAACTGGTTACATGAAACTCTCAAACTGTCTTTTCATAATACGAGTTCAAATAATTCTCTGACGAAATTCATGTTGATAAAGAAGGTATCATCATTCATCATGATTGCATCAAAAATCAAAATGCCAAATTATGGGCCTGCAGGTGAATAATTGGGCCTATGTATTGTCCAGGGTTTTAGTTTTAATATTTAGGCATAGGTTACAAGAAATAGACCTACCTTCCAAATCCGAGAAAGATTCTCTTGAAAGGCATGGCTTGAACAAGCAGCCTATAATTATAATTAAGGAGTAATTACGAAGTAATTATGTACGTCTAAACTACAATTTTCATCAATTGTGATAAGCAAGAATATGAGACAAATTTAAGTTTGAAATAGCAGTGTAGGCTACAAGAATTTTAATCTCACTTCAGTCGCTTCATAATCGAACATGATAATTGTTAAACTATCATACATACAATGGAATGTGGTGTAATCGAAGTAGCTCTTAAAGATCGCATTTTATCCATTGGTAGATAGAATGAGTGTTCTAAAGTGTGATTATTAAATTGCATTAAATTTTAATGACCCGTAGTAATAAGATTATGGTCAAAATAATTGTTATCATCCTGGTATGTCATTTAGTCTGTAGATTGGCAAGATCAGTGACAGTAAGTATCATATTTAAAAAATGGCACGCTTTGTTGAACGCCCAGTTTGTTGCAATGCTACATATGTAGTATTATGTACAGGGTGGCTCAAAAAAAAATGTACCACCGGATAAAATGCGATAACTTCGCAACCGATTGACATTTTTCTCCGAAAATTTCCCAATTTGCAGGGGAATGAATTTCCAACAATCCCTGAAAGTTTCACTTGAAAATTTTCTTGCTTGCAAAAGTTACAGCTGTTCAAACTTTAAAATGTTTTTTCAAAAATCCGGAGAATAAAGTTCCAATACAATGTGATTTCATTAAGATTTTTTGCAAATTACATCATAAGAAATGATGATGATGTCCTACGACCTCACTAAGAGCTGTAAAGAAGCTGTTTATGCAGCAAAATGTTGGTATTTAGTGATATTTCATAGATTATGGACTCAATTCGTGAATCCATTACTAAACGTCATAAGCAAAGTTTCTGCGGAAGATAAAATGGAAATTCGGACGCTGCGTGAACAGAGACTGGGACATCGCGTAATCATAGCAAAATACCAAGTGAAAAGTGGAGCCTGAGGATATTGAAGGCTATCTGTAAACATGTTTATGTAACGAAGATCAGATGTTGGAAGCGAAGCAGGAAGTGGTCGCTTGGTCTGATGGAAAAAGTACAATTTTCAAGAAATTCGCTTGGTAATTGAAAGGGTCAAGTTTGCAAAGCTCATCGTGGTTTCAGCATCAGATTTGCTGGCATGTGTCATGGGTGCCAGAAAAAACTGCATTTAATCTCATTCAGTAGGATAAATGTCAAACTCATCGCTGAACTCTCTTACCCAGACTCATTGAAGACCAGGTAGGCTATGCTCTAACATGCGGTTTTATTTTCCAGCAGGACTGTGCGCCTGCTTGCTCGCACGGCAAGGCTGATTATGATGACGCTAACTTATTTTTGCAATCCACTCCACTAAATTTATTGACAAAGGTGACTAACAACATCGCCAGACCTTAGCCCTCTTGCTTACCACGTCTGGGAAGCTATGCTGCAAGACATTTCATCCCAAGTTGGATAACATTGGCTAGGTGAAGGAAGTCTTGCTGATAATGTGGGATCAGTTGCCGCAGCACCCGATTAACAAGGCCATACTAAGCTTCACAAAAAGAATTCGAGCTCGTATTAAAGCAGGGAGTGGACACTCCCATCATACCCTACAATAAACTGCAAAACGTATTTCTGAGGCCGTAGTGAAAAGTGATATCATTTGACATGGAAATCAAGAATTGACGTTAATTTTTTCCACGGAAATTTGAAAAAACCAAAATCAAAGTTTAAACAGCTGTAACTTTTGCAAACATAAAAAGTTTTCAGTGAAACTTTCAGGGATTGTTGGAATTTCATTCCCCTTCAATTTGGAAAATTTTCGGAGAAAATTTCAATCGGTTGCAAAGATATTGCATTTTATCCGGTGGTACATTTTTTTTTGAGCCACCCTGTACATCATCAGAGTCTATCTGAACCTGTTAGGATCTGTAAGATAATCATTCATGTAGATGCAACGTTTTAGCGAGTTGCCCAAGAAGACACTATGCAAGTACTCATGATAAGTTCCTTGATAATGTGGTAATCCGTGTCTATGTATGTATGTATGTATGTATGTATGTATGTATGTATGTATGTATGTATGTATGTATGTATGTATGTATGTATGTATGTATGTATGTATGTATGTATGTATGTATGTATGTATGTATGTATGTATGTATGTATGTATGTATGTATGTATGTATGTATGTATGTATGTATGTATGTTTGTATGTATGTATGTTTGTATGTATGTATGTATGTATGTATGTATGTATGTATGCATGTATGCAAGCATGTATGTATGTATGTATGTATGTATGTATGTATGTATGTATGCATGTATGCAAGCATGTATGTATGTATGTATGTATGTATGTATGTATGTATGTATGTATGTATGTATGTATGTATGTATGTATGTATGTTTGTATGTATGTATGTTTGTATGTATGTATGTATGTATGTATGCATGTATGCAAGCATGTATGTATGTATGTATGTATGTTTGTATGTATGTATGTATGCATGTATGCAAGCATGTATGTATGTATGTATGTATGTATGTATGTATGTATGTATGTATGTATGTATGTATGTATGTATGTATGTATGTAAGTATGTATATACGTAAAGTGTGTGTCTGTTTGCACGTGTGAGTGCATGTGCGTTTGTGAGTTGTGTGTGTGTGAGTGTAATTATTGATGCATTCATTTGTAACAATAACACAATATCTACATAGCGCCTTAAAAAGTATATCTTTTGCTTCGGAAAAAAAAATTATCTGGACTGTTTTCATTAGTTCGGATTTTGAATGATTTTCATGAATGACATGCTAGTTTGCTAAACTCCTGTTCGTGCACGAAGCACATTTGCAAAAGGGTTCGTTTCGTACTATTGGTTTAAATTATTGAAGTGTTGAACTTTTCTCACCATGGGCACCCGACACAACATCTGCTCTCAGTGAAGTCGCACTGCTGGGGTCAAGTGACGAAGATTTTTTCCCTGAAAATGACTCTGCGCTGCTCTGAACAACGGACCCAGGATCTGATGTTAACTTCTCCCACTCTGATGTCGCACTGCCAGAACCAGATGTTAGTTTTTCTGCACCAGAAATATTGAATTTGAGTTTAAATCACAATGATTAAAGACTTTGCTAGTTAACCACGGTTTAATGTGCAATTGATAGGCTACAGAAAGTTTCAAAAAGCAATAGGCAGGCCTACGGTACAGAAACTATCCGAAATATGATGTAAGCTTAATGAAGCGCATCCAGTAGAGTGAACCTCTCAGAGGCGCTCGCAGTGCGCAAGGCCCTGCGAGAAGACGCAAATGTTGAGAAAAGACGAGGAGGAGAGAGAAGGCCATATAGAAGAGTAGAGCAAATGCAAGAGAAAGCGCATTACAAAGAGAAAATCAATTACCAGGTAGGCCTAGGCAAAATCTCGAGTCATAGCAGTTCCAAAGCGAGGAACCAAAATGTCAAGGCTGTTGGATGAACGAAGTGGATGGTGGGAGGATGCTGAATGAGACCGAAATACAACGTTAGCAGGTTATCTGGGGCAGGAACCCGTTGAGTCCTGAAGATCAGAGTTAGGTTCTTATATTATGTGCGAGCACGGAAAGGAAGGCAACGAAGTCCATCAAACATAATGGCAGAGATGCGAGAGTACTTGGGCAAGCGATGATAGGCCTACAGTCGAACCTTAGGAAGACCATTAACCCATTTTAGGCCGAATTTTTTTTTCGAATTTTTTCTTTTACAAAATTGCTTTAGTGACAAAATGAAGAGGAAAAATATTCTGTGAAATTTAATTATATTTTTTCCATAGAAATTTGCACAAAATATGTTTGTTCCAGAAGTGGAACTGTGGGAATATATCAGGTACATGAACATTGTTGTAAGATAATTTCTTATTTAGTTCTGATGAAGTTTCTAGTGAAGCTAAACAGCAAAAAATTCACAGCTTGCATGTCTAGTTGGTTTTGTGAAAGTGTGGGAAGCAACTTTCATGGAGATTAACCCCTTTAGCGTGTAGCCCGAGTATACTCGGGCTGCACAAACCATGCCAAAAGCGTGTAGCCAGAGTATACTCGGGAAAAGATTGAATTCCGACCCCGTCGGCGGGGGAGCTGGTATAAATTAAGCCCCGGATTTTGTCACACGGTAATCGTAGCAGTGCAGAGGGTGCCAAGGCACATACCAAACAGTGCTAACCCAGCCTTTTAGGCCTAATAGCCCTGTAGGCCTAGTAGCCCTCTAGGCCTAGCAGCCCTAATGCAGTCCTGTTGGCGGGCAACTCGTATTAGCCAGGGATTACGTCAGAGGGTGATTGTCGCTGTGCAGATGGTGCTGTGACACATACTAGAGCAGCCCATTAGGCCTAGTAGCCATGTAGGCCTAATCACCTTCTAGGCCTAATAGGCCTATAGGCCTAGCAGCCGTATTGCTGCCTTGTTGGCGGGAAACTCGTATTAGCCAGGTATTACGTAAGAAGATGATCGATGTGCAGATGGTGTGTGACTCATACTAGAGCAGCCTATTAGGCCTAGTAGCCCTGTAGGCCTAAACGTTATCTAGGCCTATAGGCTTAGCAGCCGTATTGCAGCCTTGTTGACGGGAAACTCGTATTAGCCAGGTATTACGTAAGAGGATGATCGTCGATGTGCAGATGGTGCCGTGACGCATACTAAAGCAGCCTCTTAGGCCCGGTAGCCCCGTAGGCCCTGTAGGCCCAGTAGTCCTCCACGCCTAGTAGGCCTATAGGCTTAGCAGGACTATTGCAGTCTTGTTGGCGGGGAACTTGTAATAGCCAGAGATTGCGTCAGAGGGTTATCGTCCCTGTGCAAATGGTGTCGTACTTGAGCAGCCTCTTAGGCCCAGTAGCCCTGTAAGGCCAGTAGCCCTGTAGGCCTAGTAGCCCTCCAGGCCTAGTAGGCCTATAGGGCTAGCAACCCTATTGCAGCCTTGTTGGCGGGGAACTCGTATTAGTCAAGGATTGCGTCAGAAAATACAAATTTTAATTAGCCATTGTGCTGCTTGCTGTTTCCCACAGTTCCACATATGGAACATAAAGTTCAAATTACTAAATTCCTTAGGATAAATGTTTTTAAACAATTTCGATGTATTACACAAATTTCTATACTGTATTTCCAGTTGAAATTAGTTATGAAAAAAAAATTGAAATAAGTAATGACATTGTAATAATTACCTTCTTCTGGACATTTCCAACGGAAACAGGAAATAATTAATGTAAAAAGTTAAAAAAATGTAATTGATTAATTAGAAAAAATTTCAATGAAGTTTCACCAAAAATTGATGTATTGTTTATTGCTAAGCACTTCCTGTCCATTACTTATGGTGGGAAGTTCAAAGTACGTAACCCGTGACATTTTATCCCCCTTGTTCCAGAAGTGGAACTGTGGGCTAAAATGGGTTAAGAAGAGAACTGCAGAAGTCGATTATACGAGAACATTATTATAGAAGCATGAATTAAGATACCATAGTAAAGACGAAGGAGGAGTCCGAAATACGAAATTAAGTGAAGCGTGTTAGATTGGAGCCAATTAAAGGTACATGTAAATTGTAATTGAGCACCCAGATCCCGCACTCTTGATGAGTGGGAATTGGGAAAAGAGCGATACTTCAGCGAGCAGAACAATAGAGCTGCTGAAGAAGATGAACTGAGTCTTTGAAGTATTAAGCGAGGGACGATTAGAGGACATCCTGAAATGGTGACGATAAATGGCCGTGGTCAGACGTTGATTTATGTGGAGTTAGGTGCGCAGTGAAGACTTTACTATGAGGTCGTGAGAAAGACTACGTGGTTGAAACTCCACAACTCCACGACAATTCTCACCCTGATTATCCGGCTTAATGTGGCCTCTCACTACTGAGGAGGCACACGGTAGACCCAGATGCTACCGATAATAATGTATTTCCAAACATTAGCGTAATGTTGCACTGCTGTTACTCCTAGAGACTCAGACCAAGGTGACAAGTCCTCATTCAGTGCATTAGTATCACGAACGGAGCATTCTAGATCAGCAGTGCCGAAGTCCCAACGACCACGGGAACAAAGAAAGTAATTTCGGGAGGCAAACCGGAGTGCCAACTGAATCGCTCAGCACACCAACCTAGTCAGAAGCAGTGGCAATCAAGTCCTTCGGAACCAGCTTTGAGCCCGATAAAAGACCGGAGACTAATGGAATTCACGCCGTGGGCTACATTGTATGTAGTCAACAATCAATCAACCAACCAACCAGTCAATCAATCAATAGTCGAATATAATTATGTGAATATTTAGGCAGGTAAGACAGAAGTCTTTCTGCTTCATTCTGAATTACATAGGCTGCATGTAGCTTAAGCTGGTGAGGACGAAATTCACGACGGGCCGTGACGACCCTGTTATAGTGGTTGAAACGTGCAGAGATAGAATATTAAGCTACTATTGGGTCGAAATACCTGATTTGAACATCATGGCGGCCCGTTAGAGTCATGAATACAATTCTTTAGAGTTGTCATGAAGCATGAAATAACGAGCGTTAGAGAGATAATTCGACTTTAAAAAACACAGCAAACAGACAAACATAACGATATAAACGAAACAGATAGGCTACGCGTCAGTGATTTTGTGCATATCAATTTGGTCACTCGTAGTTGCTACTACCAGCTTCGGCAACTCCGAGTTGTCTCAAGATCTCTCTCTCTCATAGTGCTACTCTGACACTTGTCCATGCCTTTGTCACCATTAGAATTGATCACTGCAGTTCGGTGCTCATGGGTCTGCCACTTGGACTAATTGGGCGTCTTGAACGAGTTCTTCGTTCGGCTGCTCGCCTCATTGGCCGCATTCCTAAATATGCCCCCGTCTCTGCTTATATGCGTGATGTTCTTCACTGGCTCCCTGTTTCACAGCGCATCTCCTACCGAGTTGCTGCACTTGTCTGGCGATGCCTTATTGATTGTGCTCCATCAAACATGTCTAGCGTTTGTCGACCTGTCTCCGACCTTGCAGCCCGTCGAGCTCTTCGCTCTGCGACAATGGGGGACATTTTGGTTCCTCGAGCTCGCACTTCTACAAGACAGTCTTTTCTACTGTGGGTCCTACTATCTGGAACGGCCTCCCACTAAACTTGCGACTTATGCCTAGACAAAATTCACCTGCTTTTTATAAGTTGCTCAAAACCTATTATTTCAGTTGTACTGGGAGCGCCTCTGAGTAGCTTTCTTGAAGAAGCGCTATATAAATTCACGACAGGAATTAAATGAATTAATCCTTTACCAGTTCATTTTTTAATTTTAAGCCCGTTTTCAGCGGATTTTCTCGGGGCAAACGGGTAAAAGATTAAGCCTCAGTCTATAGTTACCTAGCGTGTCTTGTGACTCTGCTCCCGTTACTTCACCCGCTACCGCTAATGGTGATGAGCCACTGTCGATTTTATTCGTTTTCTTTTTGTTACGTTTTCTTGGTTTACGTCTTTTTTTGGGTCGTCCTGAAAACATTTTTACAACCAACAATAATAAGTTTACTGTAGCGATAAAAAATAAAATCATTCCAACTGCATGAATGAAATTCTTTATATAGCCTATTCAGGGGATGATTGTTGTCAACGCCACGGCCTTTTACCACAATGTCATGTAGGGGGATTGTAGACCTATTTAATGATTTCGTCAGTCTTAGGCCTACGTAACTCTGATCGCCATTTCTATCCTACAAGATTTAATTTAGCCTATCTCTTTATTGCCATCCCTACGCACATAACAACACTGGTCGATTCTTTATACAATATACTGGCTCCCACTCTTGAAATTCTCTTACTACGTAGGTCTATTTTCAATGTCAACTAAAGGTTAGATAATTTAAACGCGAACTCCACCTTTATTTGCTCGAAACACTTCCAGAATTTAAAAGAGTAGGGTACGATTTCTGCTCAGCTGTTCCGTCGAACTCTTCTAAGTTAAGTTACAAGTTAATTTTTTATGGTTGCATTGATTTTGTCGGTTGTCTATTATTACACAGGGACACTGAGTAGCGGGGTTTACGTTCCACTGAGTATAGGCCTACCCAGTTCTTATAATTTTTTCTTACCTTGCTTGTATTATTGCTTTGATTGGCTATATTATGTTTACCGAATAAATTGAATGAATGAAACAACCTGACATGCATTTCTTTTCATGGCAATTGTGCCTTAATAAAGAGAAGTACAAATAAAAGTAAGTCATCATTATAATTAGGCCTAATATTTTGTGAAGCGAACGCGTTTACATGTTGCCTAGGTGCTGTGCCCATTTCTTAAGCAGAGTTCCATTAATTCACGTTAACTACGATGTTGATAACTTCAGTGTTGCTCTGATTTAAAGAGAATAATTTCTGTTGAAAAGATTTGTCGCTGAACCCTTGTGTTTTCCAATATTATTGATCAGTTATGTGGGAAAATTAAATGCTTCGTAAATGGAGATTATTCTGATGACTCACATCGAGTAGGGCCTAGGTCTAGTTGGAAATTCGGGTCAAATGCTTGAGGTCCTTTTAACTAATGGAAAATGTCTGTTTCAAATCATCCTTTAAGCGCTGCATAAGGAAGAAATTCATTTTCAGTTAATATAAAATGTTATAACCGATATAAATATCGTTGTTGTAATGATTGACTCTTCACCTGTTTGTGTGGAGGCATTACACATGGGTCTATATATTTCGATTGATTGTGTTTGTCTTTTACAGCTTTCTACAATCCAACCTAAAAAGACATAAAGGCACTGCATTAAACATATTTATATCTGAATAGCTTTCAGACGCATCTCTTAAGAATAAAAACAGGATTTTGTTGGTCTAGATATACGTCATCATCTAACACATAATTGCAGGTCGCCGTAAATCCGCGAGTAGCGTAAACGATGCAATATTGTTAATCAGTAATAATTAGGCCTAATAATAATTTTCTTGATCAAACTTGAGTTTCAAGCATGTGCTGTTCAAGACTTCGAGCAAAACGAGGACTGCATATTATGAGAGCAGCTTGAGATATACATGTGAAATACTATAGTGAATAATTTTCTAACTTTTTTATACAACTTACCTGATGTGCTGTTTAATCTCAACTCTAAGACTTCTTGCAGCGAAACATTGCGAATCAACAATCTATAAAGATCTGATCAGTCCTAATGACGAATTTCTGTTATTACATTACCTTCAATTCCCGTGAATTTTTCAAGAGTAAGGATTTCTTCTTCTTCCATATTTATTGGCGAGTCAAGTATCATCGCATTTTGTGGTTCGATTGTCAGAAGAAGTCGCTTCAAAATTCTTTCTAATATATTTTGTAGACGCCCGGAGTTGTAGAGTTGCGTGAAGTTTACCGCACTCTCAACTGTCTTGCAATAGATGAAGACGACTATGCTTTGCCCTGGAATGGCTCTGACCGGATTTAAACTGAGTCCGTTTAGATCCGCGAGCAGCTCCTTGATTTCTGTATCAACTTGATTGTTGTTTCTTATTACACCGTTAAAAGCGAGAGATAGGTGTCCATCCAGGTCTGGTCGGTTGGTTTTGATGTGTATCGATGGCATCTCACCTACAATATTCGATGCGAGTTGTATTGCAAGCGTTGTCACAGTTAGAGTGGTCTCACTTTCAATGCACTGGTTTATTAGTAGATAACTGTCCAATAACTATATTACAACAGACCTAATTTGTGACTGCTTATATAGCAAATAATTATCACGATGAACAGAAACGTGAACAAATTCAATACCAAATTGGACAAGATGTCTTTAAGCCCAGACACCTGGAGACAAAATAGACCTATTTAGTCATAGCCTAACCTGATGTTCGATTTAAAGCAGCTCTTTGGTTCCTGGACCACACTACAAACTATCGTAGGCTATATTAGTGTCCGAGCTCTTTAAGTAAATTATGACTGTAGGCTTAAGTATATTTAAAGCCGAACAATTCTATCTCAGTTAACTGAAATTGAAAATGAACCTAAAAGTTTTGAAAACAGAAATTGAAATTTAATTGAAAAGTACAAACTAGAAATAAAACAAAAATTGATAGCTGAAAACGGAATCAATTTTTGTGTGTCGCACAAAAAGGAGAATCTGCAAAGATAAGCGTTGTGTGCTTAAACTTACATCTCAGCAGCATGTAATTACGCATTCAACCAGGTTATGTTGTTATTGCAAATAAAAATGAGTGCCCCTAACATAAAAAGTGACATAAACGTAGAATTGCCCTTGATGAATGTTTACAGGACTAAATTAAAACTGACAAGTTCTGAAAACCAAAACTGAGACTATTGGAAAGTTTTAACTACAACTTAACTGGACAGTTAAAGCAATACCAAAATTGGAACGGAGACTGTTTCGTAATCGTAATCTCGAGAGACTTCTACAGCGCCCACAAAAGCGAAGTCGCGGGAACCAGCTTATTCACAGGCGCTTAATCAAAGCAAAATCGATAGGCAGCGGGTCAGGTTCGGAGAGTCAGGCAGGCAGATAGATGGACGGCTAAAGTGGGTGATGTTTAGAGTTGAAATGACGAGGAATGTGAGGAGAAGAGGAAGAACCAAGACAGGATTTGTGAAAGAGCAATGTTTTCAGCTTTGAGTGAAAGACCTGTGGAGAGATAGCGAGCGGTGGAGTTTTGGTGAGTTCGTATGATGGGTCCGAAGTTTGCCGAAGTGCGGGCGGAAGTTTGTTCCAAAGAGGTGGAACGGCAATGGCTATGGAGCGGTTTGCGAATTTCAGTGATGAAGTGATGGGTCTACCCGAGGCAAGTCCGACTGTTCCAACTGTGCTATGTCTTGTGGTGATTACATACCGATTGCAACGTTCTATTAGGAATTTGTAGTAGCTTACATGCACATCAATACACTGACCTTCTTCAAGATAATCAGCCGCCGCCGTTTGTAGAGTCTTTCTCAGCACCTCTTGAAAACTTCTGTAAGAGTAGTTGCTTCGTCTCAAAATTGCACTTATCAATATAGAAACTTTTTTATATTCAACCGTCTCTGCTTTAATTTCCTCGGCGTCAGTCATGCTTATTACCAGCAGACTTCTCAATTCTGCAATCACTTCGCTGTCAATTCGTGTAACATACGCCATTGTATGCCTGATATTCACCAAACGCGTGTATCTCGCATCTGATAAGGGCAAATGGTCAACTGCAGACAAAATAAAACATTAAGTAGCATTTCTAATTTTTTTTAAATTAACCCAGATAAATCGTTTCTTGTATAATTATGAAAATGCTTCAGAGATGAGGTTACAATAAAATTTGTGTACTTATAAACTAAGAACCAAAGCAACTTTACAACACAAAGCCAAACTGAAAAAGTAGGCTATGCACAACTAGAATTATGGCGACGCTGGTATTCCCTGAAGAGGCGCTACACAAATTCTTCCAATGAATAATGAATGAAATTTTGGAATCATATTCTTGGTCCACTTCTCTAAATATTTGGAAATTTTTTAGTTTGATATGTCATCATGTATTAGAAATTTATGCAAAACAATTTGGCTTACTTTTTTTGAACCACGGTGTACATGTACAGTATTTATTTAGTTCTTCAGCAATTAGGCCTATAATAGGCTAGGCCTACTGACCAACCAGTCAGTAGCTCTAGATTATAGTAATAGAAACTTAAGTCAAACCTAATATTGTAACATTTTCCAAAACATTAAATATGGCTGTGCAATAAGAAGATCAAAAATTAATTCAATCAACAATTTAAGCTATTTAAGTTATTGTATTTCCCGTATTTCTTATAGGGTTGTCGTAGGGAGGAAATTTTAGAGTATATTTCAAACTGAACAATGTGAACATATTGAGAAGAACAACCTGAGCGAAAACCTTCGCCACTGCACTAGTGAAAAGGTAGTGCCAGTCTCAAGCCGGAAGTAGGGCGACGCTAATGGCCTCTGTTATCGGATAGTGACTTCAAACTGAAACTACCCGTAAATGAATGACTGGTGGTTGGATTGAAACTGCAACGAATTCTTTGCATTATACCTTCGTTGCTTCCTGTCAAAAGATTTGCGACATGTTCCTGCTCAGCATCCTTCATCACTTGCAGGAAGGACTCATATCTGACAGACGTGCCTTCTTTCAACCACTTGAACAAGAGAATGCGTTGTTTTTGTTGACTCTTTTCCGCTTTCAGATCAGATTCTTGTGCATCGTCCAGAACGTCTTTGGCTCTTAGGAAATCGATAACAAAGAGGTTGATAGTTGTACATCTTAGGAGGACGTCGTTGTTTCTCTGTATTGTTTCAGCATGAGACATTTTCAAACACAACATTGTGTATCTGAAAAAAAGAGCACACATAATGCGCTATGTCAAACATTTAAGTTTTAAATTCCCAGATCGAGATTAAGAACAAAGAAATTCTGGGAGCTTACACAGAAACCTATTTCACCTCAAAATATTTCAGCCTGATCACGATACTGTTGCCAATTTAAGATGTATAACTTAAGTATAAGACTATAATATAAACCCTACAACAAACAGACAGTATGCCTAATCCTCAAGCTGAGGCTGCAGACGAAAGTCAGCTAGACCAGAATAAATAGCTGTAGTTGACCTTGGCAAAGCCTAGGTCAATTATGATTTGACCGGCTGTGCGGCAGTTGCTAACTTTCATGTAGGCCTCTAGGCCGATAAACGACATAACAAACCTTAGAGCACGTCGCACGATATCCTACAATATGACATGAACCAATGTTCTCAACCACCAATATCATTCATTCATTCGTTCATTCCGAAAACTTATATAGCGCCCTTTCAAGAAGTCTACTCAGAGGCGCTCAACCTTTTTTTCAATATCACTGCGGGCCTACAATGTTGCAACCTAAAAAAGGGATGTGGGACAAACAATGTTTCAAAATACCTTAACAATTGCGTACAAAAAGACTTATGATGAAAGTCTAGTGTGTCTGGTTTAGGATTACGCCCAATCACTTGTTTTGTAGCCTACTTCCAAAGTGTTAGAGACAATTGGAGTTATGGTGCCGTTGGGTAGGCCCTATATGGGCCGTGGAAACGGCAAGGCACAGAGGTTAGGTGACTTAGATAGGCTACACAGAGATAAATTTATATTTATTTGCTAGAAAGCTAAACATGAAAGTTACATGATGGCAGATAGCAGAACAAATAGACAGTCTATTTACTTTTAGAAGTCAGAGAATAATCTGCTGAACGTTAACTTGAATAATAATGTAGATTGTCAACATTTAATTCATCGTGTGCATTAGAATTGGCAGACGAATTCACTGCAAAATCGTCCGAGAACAACATCTAATGTTAGTATGGTTTCATATTCAAGTTTAGAGGTCAAACCACGCGTGATTTCAGTGGCAGATCCAGAACTGTTTCAAGGGGGGGGGCCAAAATCTTAGATCTTGGACGAGAAAAAGGAAAAAAAATTCGAAAGTTCGAAAAATAGTGATCGGTTCTTGAGAAAAAAAGGACTTTTCATCCGCCAAAAAAGTTGACCATTTTTTGTCATCTGGCAAATTTTTCCGGAAAATCAGACCATTTCATCCGCCGAAAAAGTTGATGACCTTTTTTTCCTTTTTTTTCTTAGTCCTCAATTTGAAACCGGATGGGGGGGGGGGCCACGTTCCATACAATTTTCCGAATAAGGGGGGGGGGCAATATCCATTACACCCATATTGGTATTGCTAACTTCAGACCAAATGGGGGGCCACGTCCCATGGCAGTTTTCAATGGGGGGCCATGGCCGGATTGGCCCCTCCCTGGATCCGCCCCTGCGTGATTTATAATTCTGATTCGACGAAATTATTAATAAGCCTCATCGCAGTTATCTAAAAAATAAACACGCTTTTTGTGGGTAACCTAATTTTCATCATAGCCCACATTTCCATCCACAGCTAAATAGCACGGTGATCGCTAGAGCGTGAGCTTAGGCCTAGGCTATAGCTTGCACGCATAGGTCTACAGGGTTTATATGACCTATATAGCCTACATGCAGGCCCTTATTATGTATGGGAGGATTAGGCCTATAGCCTAATAAGACCACACTTACAACAGTGTTTGTTATGTGTGCTCCGTGAGTCCAAGGCTATACAACAAATAGACCTATAACGTACGTAGCTGTTGGGCTAATTTAATAAATAAAAACGATGCCAATCCACAGGTCAACATTTGAAAACCAAAGTCACGCTTAGCTTAGGCTAATTATAGACCTACACAGTCATGGCTTGTAAGCTAGGCGAGGTAGGCCTAGACTGGAGGTTCATCCTTATCCATTATGCCACGTCAATATAGCGTTATCTACCAACTAAATGCTTCCAAAATAGGTCTTATTACAGTTGAAAATTGAGTCGACAGGATAAGCTGGCTATGAATATTAATAAATTTGTCTTCCGAGGCATCAGATTTGCGTATTTTTAGGGCTGCTATGATGCAGCAAACAATCGTTCGCAAAGATGGCTGCTTAATTATTTGCAGGCAAAAAACGCGGTGATCACGAGGTCAACACAAACAAATACTGACAGTTTTCACATAAGCCTACTTACGTAAAGTGAATATTTCCAGAGCAGGTTAAATCAGTTTGGCACGAAAAAGATTACCAGATCTTTTATTTCGTTAATTTCAAAGACATCTCATGGATGCATCAAAATAACACTGGCTCTGAGAATTATTATGCTGGGTATCTTTAGGCCTACGGGTATTTCCCAGCATAATTAGACATCATTGCGCATAATATTATCGTAAGTAGGCCTATATAATTATATATATAGGTCCTGCCATCCTGGGCATGACACCAACAACGTCTCTGTGCAGGTCATAAGCCCGGACAAAGGAGGAAGGTTTGCCAGATGGGTGGAGATAGGCTACACTGGCAGAAAAAGACCAAGACCATAGAAATCCGCAAAAACCACAACACAAGTGACATATATCGACCCAGATGCTTCAAGGTGTCATGATGTGGAGCAGACATTGTAGGCCTACATGCACATGCCGGTCAGGACAGACCGGTGGAGAGAGTCGAAGGAGAGAGTATACGTGGGCCACATACGGGCATTGACCCAGGTTGTCTTTCGTACCTCTCTCCCAATATTCTCTTCAATCGGACAAGGTGGTCTAGCTCAGGGGTTATTTTAAGGAAATTTCTCAACTGCACATAATTATCAGAATAGCATCCTACATTGGGTAGATTGGTAATTATTGAGATTAAGGCCTAATTATTTTTTTATATTATTATTATTTTATTATCATTATTATTTAATTATTATTTTATTATCCTTAATAGTATTATTATTATCGATATCATGATAATGTAACTGGCTAAGCTTATAAACCTACTTCTCCAAAGAGCAGTGTTTAATCTAATCCCCCTCCGCTGGAGGGAAAGGAAATCAGGTTTCTGGGGGGGGGGGAGAATCGAGTGTACGAAGGACTCTCGTGAGACGCGTAGCGCCGAGACAGGCAGGGGAGGGGTATGGGGAGGGGATGTACCCCTCCCCATCAGAAACTTTTTGAATTTCCACATTGCAATGGTAGCATTTTAAGGTGTCATCTTAACAAAATACTTCTACTTTTTCAGAGCCTCATCAGAAACTTTTTGAATTTCCATATTGCAATGGTAGCATTTTAAAGTCTCATCTAAACAAAATACCTCTACTTTTTCAGAGCCTCATCAGAAACTTTTTGAATTTCCACATTGCAATGGTAGCATTTTAAGGTGTCATCTTGACAAAATACCTCTACTTTTTCAGAGCCTCATCAGAAACTTTTTGAATTTCCACATTGCAATGGTAGCATTTTAAGGTGTCATTTTAACAAAATACCTCTACTTTGTCAGAGCCTCATCAGAAACTTTTTGAATTTCCACATTGCAATGGTAGCATTTTAAGGTGTCATTTCAACAAAATACCTCTACTTTTTCAGAGCCTCATCAGAAACTTTTTGAATTTCCACAAATTTGCAATGGTAGCATTTTAAGGTGTCATTTTAATAAAATACATCTACTTTCTCAGAGCCTCATCAGAAACTTTTTGAATTTCCACAGCGCAATGGTAGCATTTTAAGGTGTCATTTTAATAAAATACATCTACTTTCTCAGAGCCTCATCAGAAACTTTTTGAATTTCCACAGCGCAATGGTAGCATTTTAAGGTGTCATTTTAATAAAATACATCTACTTTCTCAGAGCCTCATCAGAAACTTTTTGAATTTCCACAGCGCAATGGTAGCATTTTAAGGTGTCATTTTAACAAAATACCTCTACTTTGTCAGAGCCTCATCAGAAACTTTTTGAATTTCCACATTGCAATGGTAGCATTTTAAGGTGTCATTTTAACAAAATACCTCTACTTTGTCAGAGCCTCATCAGAAACTTTTTGAATTTCCACATTGCAATGGTAGCATTTTAAGGTGTCATTTCAACAAAATACCTCTACTTTTTCAGAGCCTCATCAGAAACTTTTTGAATTTCCACATTGCAATGGTAGCATTTTAAGGTGTCATTTCAACAAAATACCTCTACTTTTTCAGAGCCTCATCAGAAACGTTTTGAATTTCCACAAATTTGCAATGGTAGCATTTTAAGGTGTCATTTTAATAAAATACATCTACTTTCTCAGAGCCTCATCAGAAACTTTTTGAATTTCCACAGCGCAATGGTAGCATTTTAAGGTGTCATTTTAATAAAATACATCTACTTTCTCAGAGCCTCATCAGAAACTTTTTGAATTTCCACAGCGCAATGGTAGCATTTTAAGGTGTCATTTTAATAAAATACATCTACTTTCTCAGAGCCTCATCAGAAACTTTTTGAATTTCCACAGCGCAATGGTAGCATTTTAAGGTGTCTTTTTAACAAAAATGTCTTATAATCTTGTTCGTTACAATTAATTTAATTAAAATATATAAGCTACTTACATTGTTTATGCGATTGTGTGTAAAAAAGTAACTGCACAAAACCTGATTTTCAACTGCACAAATTCGTTTTCCAACTACACACTTTGTGTCCAGCTGCACGTTAAAATAACCCCTGGTCTAGCTGCTCCAAGATGTTAATGGTATGGAGCGGGGTGCGCGGACGATTGACCACCGGACGGTTGACCACCGGACGGTTGACCACCGGACGATTGACCATTGCGGACGTTTGACCATCGACCGATTGACCACCGGACGATTGACCACCGGTCTAGTGGTGACTTAAATTTATTAACAAAATTTCAAAGCAAACCGGTGTAGCTTTTATCTTAGCTTTTAGCTAAGCTTGAAAGCGAAATTTCGTATTTACCGCCAGTAGGCTAAAGATAAACATCGTCGGCTTGTTTTAATTCTTATTATGTGCACAGCCTATACATGAAATAGCACATCGCAGTTATTAAGTACGCATTCCAAATACACGTAAACCTCGGTTTAACACATTTTTATTAACGCTTTACATTCGCTTGAGTATATTTTCTCATTTTACTTCGTATTATTATTCGATTAGGCTACAAATTAAATAGAGTATGTGATACATTGAGTCTGTGTCGTAAAGTTTTATAAAAAAAATCAAGCGATGGTCAATCGTCCGGTGGTCAATCGGTCGATGGTCAAACGTCCGCAGTGGTCAATCGTCCGGTGGTCAACCATCCGGTGGTCAACCGTCCGGTGGTCAAACCCCCTAGAATCATGGAGCGGACCTGCTGACCGGACCAGTTGAGGCTGGGAAGCTTGATGCGAGACAGGCTCAGACAGAGAGTGGCGTCGGACACCTACGGGTTGTTGACCCAGGAATAACGATGATGATGATTCATTCATTCATTCATTATTAGAATTTATATAGCGCCTCTTCAAGAAACTACTCAGAGGCGCTCCCAGCCCAGCCCAGATGATGATGATGATGATATGTATATATATATAAATATATATATATAATGAGAAAGTAGAACCTGCCATTATAACCGTCATCGCAAAGTACAATAATTTTCAGACTGATTCACAAGCTTTCATCATGTGAGTTCAAAGATGTGAATTGAAATTGATCTGAGTCGAGTCGAGTTGCTTGAAATTATTATGTAGTCCTATAGCTGGGTAGGAATTTCTAAGACCACTCACTCAACGAGAGAAAAGTAGGCCTAAGTGTAAGGTTGGCCTCTTTATCTTTGCTGTGCAAATGTATATACCATATATATATATATATATATATATATAGGCCTAATAATTATAGTCTTAAGAGCTCATTAAGATGAGAGAGGAAAGCCTGAGAGGAATTTTATAAGGGAGCGGAGTGTCAGAGGAAGACCATTCCAGGTTGAGGGTCTTACAGGTTAGGACTTATGACTGATTCCTGCCACGCAGATAGATCCAGTCTATCGCCACACTAGGCCTATCTATTCAATACGATAGGGCAGGGGTCCCAAACTCAAGTCATCGTGTGGGCCAAATTTGAAAATTTACAGTGTCTCGCGGGCCGCAACATGAGATTAAGTCTTGCAAGTTATAAACTATTTATATGGGGGGGAGGGTGAGGGTTAGAATGCTGTAATAATGATATAATCCTGTAAAATCACCTTAGTTAATATTATACTTTCAGTGCAACCATAATGGTACTATACACAAAATTGAGAACTCAGCGTCACATAGATAGGGCCTATATATGAAGAGCATCAATTGGTAAACATAATATATATAAATATACATATATAAATAATTAGCATCTTTAAATGTTAAAGTATTATAGTGACTTAGTGAGTAGTGTCAGAGGTGATCAGGTGTAATTAGCGATACACATCATCTGACAACGTTTCCCAACTACGATCGAGAACATCATTGTTTATATTATACACCGTGGTTAAAAAAACTAAGCCAAATTGTTTTTCATATATCTCTGATGCCTGATAACATATCACGCTAAACTTTTCCAAATATTCAGAGAAGTGGACCAAGAATATGATTCCAAAATTTCAAGAGATAAAATTGAACGGATAAAATTATATGAATCTTTCAACTTCATATACCGAAATTGCAGTTTACAAGCAATTTTCTGCCAGATTCAGTAAAAAGTAAGCTAAACTGTTTTTCTTATATCTCCATCGCCTGATAATTAATCATACCAAAATTTTCCAGATATTTAGAGGATTGAACAAAGAATAGGATTCCAAAATAGCATGTCATAAATGTGAACGAATAGAAAGATATGAATATTTAAACTTCATCTCCAGAAATTTCTGTTTTCAGCAAGTCTGTTATGGTGTTCGTTGCGGTTTCGATGCTTGATAGTTCCCAATGTTGGTCTTCAGGGATCCTGGAGTAAAATTAACGGAGTATATTATCGCAATATTCTGCTGTCACAACATCTTCCACCGGTTATCAGAAATCTATAGCCTCAGAAGGCTGTTTTTTTAACAGAACAGCACAAGCCCACAGAGCCAAGGAAAACCAACGAAATGCTGACAAGAGAGACGCCAGACTTCTGAATCAGTTCTCCCACTTTATGGCCTCCGAACAGCCCAGATTTGAATCCTGTCGACCATAAAGTGTGGAACGTGATGCAAGATCGAGTCTTCCAGACAACAATCCATGATTATAAACGATCTGAAGCAACCAACGCTTGTTGGAAGTGTGGGAAGACCTGGACCAGAGGATAATTGACGATGCTGTTGCGTAATGCATGGCGACAGCGCTTCCAGGCTTGCGTGCAAGCAGGAGGAGGACATTTTGAGCATCTTAATTAATTAAATAATAAATGCATATCGTTGGAATCATATTGTTAGTCCAATTCTCTACATATCTGGAAAATTTCAGAATGATTAATTATCAGGCATTAGAGATATAAGAAAACATTGAATTGAATCTGACAGAAAATTGCTTGTAAACTGACATTTCGGCATATGAAGTTCAAATATTCATATCTTTTTATCCGTTCAACTTTGTCTCATGAAATTTTTGAATCATATTCTTGGTCCACTTCTCTAAATATTTGGAAAATATTAGCTTGATATGTCATCAGGTATTAGAGATATATGCAAAATAATTTGGCTCAGTTTTTTAAACCACGGTATAGTTTTATCCTTTGAGATGCGAAGAATCAGAGTAGCCTAATTATAGGCCTACCGTTTCCACATGTTCACCCGTAACTGTCAGGCGTGTCATTTGAGATTTATTAATCTTCATTAATTAATGAAAGGCTGTTCATATAATAATTATTATGTAGGCGATGCCAAATATCGCCATTAGCGTGTTGCAGTACTGGAGGTGCAGATTGTGGAATTTTTCTTGTAGTAGAAAAGTGTAGAATATCGGAATATCAACCTCATTGTAGGCTTAGGCCTACTTCTGTTTCAGCATGGTGTTACATTAAAGGCCCACTAGGCCTGTAACTCTATTTGCATATATAGGCTATATCTGCTGTTGCCAGGGGCTCAACCAGAATATTTTCCTGGGGTGCTCAGAATTATTATCGGAAGCGCCTAAGGTGCGAAGCAGCGAGTGCCGAAGGCGCGAAGCCAATGCCGACTAGGGGATTTGGGGGAGCATCGTAAGCTCCCCCAGCGGGGTCTGGGGCGGAGTCCCAGAAACCAACGCATTTTTACATTTGACATCAGCTATAGAGCACGTTTCAGGTCTTGCTTGCCAGCTGTATTTATGAGCGATAAAGTCATGAAAACATCTGAAAAACATGATCTAAGACTTCATAAATGTCCTTTCACATTTGTTTAGGTAAGACAAATGGTATTAGGCCTAATAGCTCGCGAGTGGCAGAATTAACAACCAGTGTTTTATCTAGTATTCTAGTTCCTTCTGTGGGAATCAAGGATCTCTAGGAAAAATCGAGCATCCGAAGGAAAAGGGCAGGGACTTTGGGTGGGGATGTGCCCTCCACATCAGAAATTTTCTAATTTCCACACTGCAATGGCAGCATTTTAAGCTGCGATCTAAAGCAACATTGCTGTACTATTTCAGTGCTGATAAGAGTGGTCTAAGCTTCAATGAATATGCTCACAATATTAAAAACATTATTTTTTTGATATTCTACGTTTATTACGGTACCGGTACCATTTTAAGATGTCAACTTAGCAAAATAACTCTACTACTTTCAGTGCTGGTAAAAAAGAGTGATTTAAGATTTCAACATCAGCCTAGCAGGGAAAGGGGTTTGGGCAGGGAATGTGCCTCCTCCCCAACATAGAATTTTTTATTTCCACACTGCAGTGGTGTCATTTTAGGCTGCCATTTTAACGACATTTATCACGATTTCATTCCTGAAAGACTTCAAAGCCCCCTCCCCATTGTTTAATTTTTTAATTTCAATACTGCAATTGTAAGCTTTTAGACCTAAGCTGTCATCTTAATAAAAAAAATGCCCATTTTCAATGCTGATAGTCGTAGCTTTTTTAGTTTAAAATTTCAGAGTGTTGCCTCACAATTACCTAAAGATCTTGGATTTACACAGTAGGCCTACACCGTGACTTTTACAGCTCCCATTTTTACAAAATAACTCATGATTTTAGTGCTCAGAGGCGTGATATAATATTTCAATAAATGTCTCCTTCCATCGTTTAAGAACTTCTTTAATTTACACTCACTGTCATGACAGAATTTTAGGCTGTCGTCTTAACAAAATTGTTCATTATGATAAACAGTGGATAACACTGCAGAAATAATTTATAATAATATTTATGAAATATTTATTATAATATATTGGGGTATATAAGGATCTCCGATCTCTCACCACAAACTTTGGGGGTTTAAAACTTTAAATTTAGAGCTTTGCCTCATAATTACTTAGCCTACGTCTCCCCTATCGCTCTAAATATCCGCCAATAACAATAAGTTATAATATCATACGATAGTATCATAATTATATAATATAAATAAATAAATGATAAAATTATAATTTTATATGGTATAAAATAAGATCACGGTATAATAAGGCAGTTTATGTAGGCCTAATAGCCTACAATATAATAAACAGCAACTAAAAATTATCATTTTGGTCAAATTTTTGGCGAAAATGTTTCATTTCCGGGTGCTTTCTCCGCTGGAAATCTCTAGAACTAACAAGGCTGAATAACTATAAGTTATTATAATACAAACTTGAAGGAAACAATTCTTAACTAGGCCTTACTAAAATAGCGCACACGTTAGGCCTACTATTAGTCGTAGCATATTATCAATAAATTGGCGAGACACTGTAATGTAAAGGCATACTCTGGCATAGGCATAGGCAATGAGGCATATCACTAACGCTTTTAATTCATCACTAGGCAAATTCTCGAGACCCAGACAAATTCAGGTAGACCAGCTAAACACTGAAATCTATGAACCATGAATTTGACTAAGTAAGATTATAACAAACTTACAGAAGAATGAAGAAACTTAATTGCTTGATTGTGTAATCTGAAAGACTGAAAGAGCGAAAGACCCCCTACCCCCACCTAACAAAAAACTCATCGGATTTGGAAAAATTGCGTGGGTCACCTTTTTAGCTCTGGGGGTGCTCAAGCGTCCCCCAGCACCCCTCTAGTTGCCCCACTGGCTGTTGCAGATTGAATATCCAGAGCAAAAATTAGAGAGAGAAAAACAGTTTGACTGTTTGGACCTTGGTTCAAATCGCAAAAGAACAGCAGAATCCGGTTTCTAACCAATTTCTTTCTTTAAATAAAAAACAAACAAATAAAAACCAGATGGCATTCGCGGTCCGCATTATTCGGGTCCGCGGGCCGCGTGTTTGAGACCCCTGCGATAGGGACAGGCGCTCGATAAGCATTTCGTTGTCAACTGTTGTCAACACATGGGGCGCGGTGGTGTAGTGGTGGCGTCGTTGCCTTGGAGTCGGAAGGTTCGAGGTTCGAATCCACCTCGCCGCGTAAGGACCTTGGGCAAGTTCTTCACTCACAATTGCTCAGCGCTTCGGCGTGAAACTCCGATGCAGTGTCCGCTCTGCATTCGGGAGCGCCTCTTAGTAGAAGAGAGCTTGAAGGGGCGCTATAACAACTGCACATACAAACAAACATACAAACAAACTGTGTCGAATGCTGCTGAGCAGGCCGAGTAACAACTTTGCTAATCGCTTCGAATGAATCAGTATTGACTTTAGTAGCGCTTTTTCCGTTGAATGGAACTTCCTACTGAAGATGCGAAGATTATTTTATTCGATTAAGGGCCGAGGTATGTATGCTTGTCCCCGGAGAACATGGAGGAATTGAACGTCTAAGAACATAATTATGGAACAATTAGATCAATGCACTTCTTAAGAACCAGATGATGACGTTCCTCCTTTTATCTCGTCAAGAGCTCGCTTGTTGAGGGTCGCGTTCATACTTTCCCAAAACGGGCCTTGATTTTTCCGGCACTTAATAAAACTAATCTTGTCCCAAAAATCACAGCCAAAACTAATGACCTATTCCAACCTTTTTTCTTTCTTTCTAAACTGGTGAGTGCTTCACTGTGCTTGCGTTTTCCATTCATCGTCAGGCCTTCTCCCTCTCGCCAATCTGGTTCCAGAGTTTTCCATTCAACTGAAACATCAGTGCTCTCTCTGCGCTAGCTGACATCTACGCAGCTATTGATAAACCTCAGATTATAAATTATCCATTCTTGCACTCTTTCATGTTTCATCAGCTGCAGTCGACCACAAAATTGTGCTCCTTTGACTTTATTGCTCCTATCATAATTATTAATGGCGTCTCTCTCTCTTTCTCTCTTTCTCTCTTTCTCTCTTTCTCTCTTTCTCTCTTTCTCTCTTTCTCTCTCTCTCTCTCTCTCTCTCTCTCTCTCTCTCTCTCTCTCTCTCTCTCTCTCTCTCTCTCTCTCTCTCTCTCTCTCTCTCTCTCTCTCTCTCTCTCTCTCTCTCTCTCTCTCTCTCTCTCTCTCCTCTCTCTCTCTCTCTCTCTCTCTCTCTCTCTCTCTCTCTCTCTCTCTTGTTTCAATCTTACCAGGGCTGATATGCATATAGCCAGCTATAGGTTTATCTTATAGGTAGACCTTCCTCCAGACGTAACTCATCCAGACATAGCCGTTGGAATGTAACCGTATGCATGACCATTTAATACCAAGAGACATTGTTAAGCTGGACATCCCTTGAACCCCACGATGCATGACGCTTGCTCTCCCCAAATTCAATAGATTTTAGCTGAGCGCGCATGCGTGAAAGATATTTATATGCGGTCGTTGCCAGCGTGGGGTGAACAGATCAAGACCTATAGGCGGTCCAAAGGGAAATATCGACGGCTGCCTATTGTTCATGCGTCCAGATAAAGTCGGCTGTCTATTGTTCACCTTCGGAGTAGCGCGCTTATACCTGCATGTGAGTTCGAATAACGTTATACCTATCGTAATTCGCTAATCACAAGCCATGCATACGGAAATTACCCACTACTCACGCATAGGCCACATTTTTAAAGCTAAAGAGTATGAGTTATACCCTCTTGGCAGATGGTTAAAGCGACCGATTATAATGGTGGTAAAATACAAGGCACTGTCTTTGGACGAGCAGGAACTGCAAAAGACTACTCAATAAGTATTTACAATTTGTAAATATTTACAAATAATATGCCCTTGGCATACAGTTTCTGTACGCGATCTTTAATTTCTGTTGCTGGTCTCTAACCTATATTCATTTGGAGCGACAGATTTCTTTGAATTCAATCGACGAAACTATTGGAATTGCATTTAATGGAATCGCATACTTCTATTCTCAATATGGCTCATTTTGTTCTAATTTAAGTCATTCAGACTGGTTAAACAAATAACAAGCACGATCTATCAAGACCAATCAATTAATACAAACGTTTGTTTAATTTATGTCTTGCGCAGTGCGCAAGGAAACATTCGAGATAGTCATTCATTCGCTCGCTCATTCGCTCATTCGTTCATTAATGAATGAATGAATTAATGAATGAATGAATTAATTAATTCATTCATTCGTTCATTCATTCGTTCATTCATTGCAATAATTTATAGGATATCATTGAACTACTGAGAGGTGCTCTTAACCCCAGCGCAGCCATATATGGTGAGAAAGGAATGGCTGAAAAGGAGTTCCAGAACGGGAGCGGGGCGACACGGGTAGGCCGTTCCAGGGCGTGGGTCTACCACCCAGAAAACACGGTTCTTCTTCGTGGAGGTGCGAGAAAAGGCAGGATGGAAAAAACGGATGTGGCGAGCATTAAGCTGCGTTGGTCATGAGAGCTCGGTCAGGTGATCAGAAGCGAGGTTAGCAGGCGGTGCCAAACTAGATAGCGATCTCTTTCACGATTCGCTGATTGAGGGGAGCCAGTGGAGAACGTCACGCAGTCTCGAACATTAGCATGATGAATACCAAGGAGTTGAGGAACATATCGAAGATCGTTAATCCGCAAATCTCTGTATTTGCTACAGCTTTTATTCTGTTGATCGCCTCAACTAAGACAGGATCGCGTTCACCTAAAAATGAGAACAAGCTAGGTTTTGTTAGATTTTAGTACCACGCGGGTGACTTAAGATAAAGCAGCTGCTGATCATGTGCCATTCTCTCCGTTAAAGAACTGCTGGACGGTGGCGTAATCATGAGCAGCTTGGATACCGCCTTCTGCGTCACTCCACACCATATAATTAGGCCCATATAGGCCTATATTATATCGTCGGAGTTTGGTTACCGTTACGATGTTCCGAATGAAATCAAAGCTGATATTGATTATGCCATTTTACGATGATGGCTATAGGAATGGTCATAGACTGGGGCACTGGGAAATTCAATTATGTTTCACTTATTTAATTTAAGGTTTTCATGATAAACTATAAACCATAAATGAACGACAACTTCAACTCATACCCAATCGTCTTTCGTGTTCTTCCAATCGTTTGATTCGATTGTCATTCTTTCTAATCTCTTCTTCCAATTGTCTTTTGAGCTTAAAGCGTTCCATGCTGCTTTCTATGAAACAAAACAAAACAAAACAAATAATAAACACTGACTATTTTAGACCCAGACTTTGGCAGATGCTGGCAGGTATCATAAAGTACACATAATAATGAAAGGGTTTTGTTTAGAAGAATCATTCAGAAACAGTGCTTCCTCGCACCATGGTCGATCTGAGTTTGGTAGGAACAACTTTAATTAGGTATATTGGTTAAGCTCCCAGAAGTTCGTTTACCCGTGACCTACAAAGTCTAGTGGTCCAGTCCGAACCATTTTCAAAATTACGAAACAATATATAATAGGCCTACACGTTTAATTTCTTTGTAGAACTAATTCCTATGTAGCATTTTTTCAAATCCATGAATAAATAGCAACACAGAAGTAGCAACAATTTATGTAGCCTACTGCGATTTTCGCGTCTCTAGATTAAAAGATGCCAAGCCGCTCCCAACAAACCAAAGTCAGCTCCGAATTGTGCGGATACGAATTGTCCTTTCCTAATTGTCCATTAACCGGCCTGTCTGTCTGTGTTCAAACTACGCCCCAAATAGATAGCGGTATCGTTGGAAGCCCGCTAGGCCAAGGCGAAAGAGCGTAGCACGAAATTATCGAGTTTAGGCTAGGCCTACTGAACTAAGAAAGGTTTGGTATTCAACACGTGACGGCGCATTACAGCAATGCTGTCTTAGGCCTACGGCGTACGCAACGGGAATTCTGCGAAATTACTATAGCACGGAGTAGTTGCATTTCTTTAAATAATTAATTCGGTATAATAATAGGCCTATTATAGCACGTAAATTCATGATTACAGAATAATTATGCAAAAGGAATGTCGTAATTGCTTTCCAAAAAATCATGGCGTTAAATAATTACAAGATTTACCTGGAAACTTTTCTACTGTAGGCCTATTTCCCGGAACGTGCAGTTCCCGTATAGTTGTCGGCTGAACAATACGTCGTCTGGCATCTTTCGACTTGAAAGCAGTGAAACTTGTTCTCATAGGCATATTTCCTAAGCATTACGCAAAATTATCTGCTTCGTGTTTGTAATTAAGATTGGGGCCTATCCGCTTTCCAGCAATCGTTTACAGAGAAAATCAGCATAGGTTAATTATAATATAATTCATATAATATGATCCATATTATGGATTATAAAATATAATTAATGGCCTAACAGACTAACAAATATAATAATGCATGCAACAGACAAAGGATCTCTATTTAATTATAATGCGTTTGCCTTCTCAGGCTTTTTTCTAATCTTGTAAAGGCCTGCCAATTAACCCTATAACGCACACCTGGGGTCCATCGGACCCCAGAGGTGCGATATCTTGAATATCTTTTTTGATATGAATAGTAAAAATCTGAAATAATTCAAATTCCTCAGCAATTCATCCCCCTACATGTACAAAAAAATTGGGAGACTGTAGCACCTCTGGGTGATTTGAAAAAAATTGAGAAAGACACCTAGGGCATATTTAGCACACCTGGGGTCCAACGGACCCCAGGCTTCAGCATTGATAGATCCGTGCTGCATCGACTATAGCATAATGGGAACAGGACATACCCCCGGTCCATAACCCATGCCATTACTCCCCCCATTGCCCCTCGACATTACCCACAGTGGGACATTACCCCCGCCTCGCCATTACCCCCCCCCCGTCCCTGGGTTTATACTTAGATACAGTGTAGTATGTATGAATGTAATATGTGTGTATGTGTATGTATGAATGTATATATTAATTAATGTATGTATTGTATATATGTGTGCATGCAATCATGCATGCATGTATGCATGCATGTATGTTGTATATCTATATGAATATATGTATGTATGTATGCTTGTATGAGTATGTATGTACTTATGTATGCATGTACGTATGTATGTGTGCATGTATGTATGTTTACGAACATACACACATACATACATAGATACATGCATACTTACATACATACACATATACATACATGCACATACACTGCACATTTGTACATACAAGCATACATAGGCTTACCTACATAGTCATGTGCATACAATAGTGCCTGAATAGATTACGTACGTATACACATATATACACGCATAAATAAATACAAACAAAAACACGTACATACATACTTACAAACATACAGTATGTATACATTCATACATACATACATACATACATACATACATACATACATACATACATACATACATACATACATACATACATACATACATACATACACACATTCATGCATACGTACGTACGCACGTACGTACATACATACATACATGCATACATAAATGCATACATACACAGATACATATGCATGCGTAATGCATACATACATACCTACATACACGCATACATACATGCACACACATACATACATACATACATACATACATACATACATACATACATACATACATACATACATACATACATACATACATTCATACATACATGTACATACATACATACAAATGGCAACTCCTAATGTTTTTTGGCTGCGCCACTGGTCAAAATTGTTGAGCAAGCTAGAAATTCTCGCTAGAAATTTTTTTATGGAAATCACCATTTTTCACAAATTTTTATTTATTTTGAGCACTTCCGGTTATGAAAAGACAAATTATTTAGCATGACAATGTAGCCCTACATTCCCTCTATGAAGGGGCAAAATGTTTATTCTTCATAATAAATGACGGATAAAATATTACAGTCGTTAACCTAAGTTGGTGGTTTCCAACCCCTCTCTTGGTACCTAGGGTAGATCGGGTATAACTTTTGAACGGTATGGGGTATCATCACAAATCTTACCTCAAAATGTGTGTAAATGAACCCCCTGCAAGTACCTAATATGTCAAAATTTTATTCCTTACGAGAAATGTTTGATGGTGAGAAAACTTAACGGGGGGATACCACCGGCCCCCTCTTGGCATCCCTAGAAGATTAATTTTCGGCCTACATATTGACCCAAACATGTTCCATGAGTGCATGTGCTATGTACAACATACATTTAAGTCGTTCATTCCCAAGTTCATTCTAATTTATATAATTTCAACCCATGTTATCGGTGGGGTCCATTGGACCCCAGGTGTGCTAAATGCGTTGGCGCGGAAGGTGTGCGTCATAGGGTTAAGCCTACTTCCGGATTATCTCATTGCAAATCCTATCTTGTTTGGTTTTTCCAGTAATTCTTAGTCAGCTCATTTCCGCCAGTAAAGGTCCTCCTTTCATCATCCTCCCCTAAATCGTAATCGTGCATTTATATAGCGCCACTTCAAGCGAAACTTTTCAGAGGCGCTCTCGACCTGATACCAAAACCCCAATCAAAGAGAATGGTTTTCAAATGCTTGCGGAAAAGGACATAGAAAGACCGAGAAGTTCATCATGGAGTCTATTACATGTAGATAACTTATTCCAGAAAGATAGACATAGCAAAGCTTTCTTTTATTCAGCATTGCAGCACTGTGGAAGTTCCAGTCATATAGGGAAAATCAGGTCTCCATGCGTAGCTGAATGAAGGAATCTGCGGCCTGGAATGGATAGGCCTACCCTTGCACTGGCACACAAAGCTCCCAAAAGATAAATCGCAGCTTGGCCTGCTAGTCAATTACGCACGGCATTAGAATCTTTAACTCAATACGTTTTGCATAGGCAGTCAGCATGGGCGCATGCACATAGGGGCAAGAGGGGGCACTTGTCCCCCTGGAAAGTTGAAACCTTTCTTAACTACTACTTTTTGGTTGTTAACAAATTTCTTTGCACTAACGAAACTATATTCATAATAAAAATTATACAAAAGTGACACTCAGAAATTTACATTAAGAAACCTACATTAAAAATACCCTGTAAGTTCCAGGGCTTTTTTAACGTGCAGTTGTACACAAAATGTGCAGTTCTAAACAAATTTGTGCAGCTGTACAGTTACAACTTTCAAAAAAGGTGATTTGTTCTTCCAATTTTAAGTAATTTACGATGAAGGATGGGAAAGGAATGAAGGAATGCACTGTGCACTGTGTGCAGTCCTAAAAATTCATTAAAACAGCCCTAGTAAGTTCCCAGTTTCCTTTTTTACATTTTCAACCTCTTCCTACAAAATGTTTAACAGTGACCATCGAGTTTTGCCCCCTTCTGCAAAATTTTCTGCGGGCACCCATGGCAGCCAGTGCAGTTTTTCCCGTATAAAACTTTATATAGGCTTATGCCAAAACTTTGGTATGTCGCCAATCAGGCGAGCCGCGGCACAAAAAACATGTATCGTAGCTAATTAATTATTAATGCATGAAAGAGCATAGATAGTATTACCATAGTCAACTCTCGTGCATATAAATGCATGCATTGAAACCAACCACTCAGCAGTATAATTGGCGTGACAAAATAATGTCCTGCAGTACAGATATTTCTTTCTTTTCTTTTCGAAATGCTGCTTGCCCAAACCTTCATAAAGCTGCGCTCCTTGCCAAAAAGAAAATCTGATTCAAAAGAGATAGGTTTAACGGAAAATTTTACGCGAGTCATGCAATCATTTATCTCGTCTGACCTTAGCCTATCCAAAGATTTACCTCAAATAAGATTCATGGCTTCACCATACCTGTAAATATTCTTGTGAAGAAATCTTGACCTGTATTATCTGTTTGTGTGTCGGCTTCGCGTTTGGATATTTTGCCCAAAGGTTTCCATAAAGGTTTACTAAGCATACCTATCAACACAATCATGCATGCATGTGGTTATAGTAGACCTCTATTTATGCCTATCGGCCTACTGCGAAATTGGCGCAGACCATAAAAGTATAAGCTTAGACATTAACACACTAGTTCATTAATGTGACTGAGTTACAGACTTTTAAACCCTGAACTTCTTTTAAACTTTCAATAAATCATGATTAATTCATTATTAGAATCCTAATAACTTTGTAATTATGCAAGATATTTACCGGATTAAAAAATTTAAAAATAATACTGTCTAGTTATTATACACATATTTCAGGACAGTTTTAACCCTATTACTAAGACTTGGTATTTTTTTAAATTGTGACACAAATAATTCCAAACAGCTTTGAGCCAAATTCAGCGGAAGCACATAAAAGAAGAATTATTCAAAGGATCACTTTAATGAGTACGAGTAGGCCTACCTTCAATACCAGTGAATTCTTCAAGAGTGGCGATGTCTTCATCCTTTAGACTTATACGCGATTCAAGTTCTTTCACAATATGGGGTTGAATTATTTTGAGCAGTCGATTGAAAATGTGCTGCAAGAGATATTGTAGACGTCCTGATTCGAAGAGTTTCATAAATGTTACCGCATTATAAACTGTTTTGCAGTACATGAAGATGACGATGCTCTGTCCTGGAAAGGATATGACTGGATTTAAACCGAAGCCGTTCATTTCCGCAAGCAAATCCCCGTTCGCATCACCTGGTTTATTGTTCTTTATAGCATCGTTAAAAGCTAGGGACAACCGTTCATCCATATCTGGCTGATTGTTATTGAGATGTACTGCTGGCATCTCACCTATAACACATGAACCACACATTTCACTGGCTACGACCGCTACGTGGTCTTAATCGGTGGATAGAGCCACTGATCGACGTCTGCCTAGTGCCTAGACCAGTGGCACTATCCGGCAGCTCTATTCAATCAAACACTTAGGTTATCTTCCTTCCTAATCTGCAAACTATCTACCTGGTCACCCAACTATAATACCTTGGTCAACTTTTCTGAAGATTTCGGCCGGATGACTAAAAAAGGGTCGTCAGAAATTTGGGGCCCAAAAAAGTCGGTTTTTCTCCCGGGCAGCGTGTACTCACTTCGAAATTTACCAGTAACGTAACAGCCCTGACTGAGAGACCAGGCCAATATCACGATTAAGACCACGCGGCTTGCTAGAGAATCAGAGAAGAATTTAAGTTAGGAATCCGAAAAACCTAACTCTGAGTCTCATCTGATCAAAGTTTTTTACTCAATATGGAATAAGACCTACTTGCCTTCACTTAAATATTCAGCCGCCGCCGCTTGAAGTGTCTTCTTCAAAACGTTTTTAAAACTGTCGTAAGATTGGTTGCATCGTCTCATTATAGCGCTAACCAACTTGGAACTCTTTGCATAATCAAATTTCTCTTTCCTGATTTCATCGTCATCTGTCCAGTTTATTGCCTTCAAACTCCTTAGTTCTGCAATCACTTCACTATCAATGCGCAAAACATGTGCTATCTTAGGTCGGATTCTCTCTAAGCGGTCGTATCTGACATTCGACAATGGTAACCGGTCTTCTGCAAAAAACAGTGAATTTATTATATTCATTGCAGAAAATTAATTGAAAATTTGCTATTCCAAGGTTTACAGTAGCTATAATTGCTACCAAATTTGTGGTCCATTCAGGGGCGGATACATAAATGTTCGAAAGAGGGGCCAAAATGTTTAACCTTGGGTCCGAAGAAATTTTTTTTGGTCCTAGGTAGAAAAAAGCTGATGAACTTCTTTTAGTCGCCCGGTCGAAATGCGTAAAAAAACAAACTTTTTGGTCGTCAAGCCGGTCGAGCTTGTTTGCCTTCAAAAATAAAAATTACAGGAACAATTCAAAGATATAATATATACATTGTTCGGAAGCTTGTTGAAACCGACGGGGGGGGCACGATACCTGGACATTTCTAATTGGTAGCCATGGCCGGATTGGCCCCCCTGGATCCGCCCCTGGGTCCATTGATATATTTACTAGACTTTGCACTCAGTTACCAATTTACATTATTTTCATTTTAAGTAGGCTATATCACTCACTGTTGGAAACAGTTGAAACTTAGCTCTGCACTTATTATTTTTATTGTGCATGCAAATTGTCTGAAATTGCCTCAAAGTTATACTTTTTAAGCATTAAGGTATGAGCTTAGTCGTAAGAATAACCTGTCACGGCACTAATCAGCGTTTTCTTTCTAACAACAATTTCCCTGAAATTCATCATCGTTGTTTCGTACAGGCCTCTTACAGCAGAAACTTCAGACTTATTCAAAATCGCTAATTATATTTATTAATCTCTTGTCAACCTCTGTCTCACTGAAGGACCTCCCCCCGCCGACTTGGCACAGGTTAAAGTGTACACCCTCGTTAATCTGTCATATTTTTAACTTGAGAAGGTATTAAATCTACACTGAGTAGCCTATGCCTACAATTGTTTCAGAACTTCCTTACATAATTACGCAGTAGCGAAAACATCACAGTTTATTTATAATGATCCAGTGAAGTTTTCACAGAAAACAAAATATCTGCTTTACAAAGCAATGCACGTTGGCGGACCAACTTTTCTTTCGTCCGGTCTGTCCATCAGCTTCTCTGATAGCCTACTGCTGCATGCTCACTACACACCCTGACTCGTGCTGTGACCGGGGTTCTCTGGCTTAGGCTACAGTAACTGTCTTTTTCGGTCGCCTATTAATTATAGTCTACCCAAAGCTCTGTAATACGGCGTTTCATTCTGTCCGCATAACGGTTCATTTAGTTAAGGTCAAAGTGCCAAATCATCTGTTTCAAACCGCTCACCCCACCCCTGGTCTCACAGATCTTGACTGCATGACTCTGTACGACGGGGTGAGAGTTGTGAATACGAGTTTCACTAGAATTGATTGATTCTTTTGTACAATATAATAACGCCACTACGTCATTGTTTCGATTATAAGCTTATTGCATTAGATAGGCCTACAGTAATGACTTGTATTATGTTGCATTGTCGCCAATTTAATTGTCCTACGTTGTTTCCTATTACACATTTTGACTGTTGTTTTACGCAACAGGCATAGCCTACCATATTCTATTCTAGTCAATTCCATTCAAAACTTGAGAAGATTTTCATCTTATATTATTTTGTCTAAGCTAAAAGAATCCTTAATTGCTTTTCAGTTTATCGCAAAATATAAAACGATTAGCAACAAGCATAATTATACCTCCGGTGTATCCTGTCAGAATGTTTGTAACGTGCTCCTGCTCCGTTTCGTCCATCACCTTTAGAAATGAAGTGAACTTTTGATACGAAACTGTTTTCAACCACATGAACAAGAGAATGCGTTGCTTGAGTGAATTTTTCATCCCTCTGAGCTCAGCCTCTTGCATTCTGTCAATCACGTTCTCTGCTTTCAAGCAGTCGATTACATAGCAATTGATAGTCGTACATCTCAAGAGAACTTTGTGGTTCCTGTCTATAGCCGCAGCATGAGACATTTCCAGTGTTGTGCAGTAACGAAGTAAAAGTAACGCGTTACTGTACTTAAGTAAAAGTTTGAGTACTTTCACATGTAACGAAGTATCGAAAAAATAAAATACTTTTACTTTCAACGAAGTAAAATTTTACCCATATTTCAGTACTTTTACTTCGTTACAATTTATGCGACACTCGTTACAATGTTCGTTACTTCAAAGCGCTAATTAACATTTCGTTTCGCTAAGCTAAGACAGCTTATTCTGAAGTTAGGCTATTCAAATTTGCATGCCTAAAAATAGATTTTCGATGGTGGGGCACGCTTAATACACTGCCATTTCTGCAGCAGAAATGCTCTTCGGCTGTGCATTGTGCTAAAATGAATCAGAAGCGTGCGTACTATAGACTCAATGATAACCATTTCGAGAATTTAGTATTTTTGAAGGTTAATAATCAATTGAGTTATAGAAAGGCTCGTTACTTTTACTTTTTACTTTAAAAGTATTATTGGAAGGGGATACTTTTTACTTTTACTTAAGTAAAATTTGTGATGAGTACTTTTACTTTTACTTAAGTAATTAAAATCCACTTTACTTTTACTTTTACTTAAGTACATTTGCCCGATACTTTCAACAACACTGGACATTTCAATATCGAACTTTCAAAAGAGACACATAATGCGTTGTCAAGGTTAATTAATTAGGCTTCTTAAAAATTAGCGTCCGTGAGTAAACTGATGACCTTCGATTGGCTTTTGAGCGGCGCTTTGGAAATTTGGAGATTACGATTAGGCTAATATCGAAGGAAATAATTATTTTCTTCTCTATGCTGCTTCTTAATCACTGAATTGTTGGCTATTCTCGATAAATTCATTTGTTTTGAATATTTAACGAGCAGTTTCTAGAATAACTGTTGCCTAACTAATGTCTTGCGGCATGAACTCTTCTGCCTCGCATTGTCTCTTTTACACATAATTATGCTTCAATTCCATTCTTAGATCTTGGCTTCGTTTTGTTATAGGGCCTAGGTTTGTGATGTCTCCAATGAATTTCTCTTGAAGTCGGCTTATCTGCATAAATTTGCGACGGTGATTGTGATGTCGTTAACATTGAATCTGATGGAATGAGTGATGATACCTGAGCACGAGACGCAAAGTTTCGAAAGCTTAACATTATTATTATTATTAGGCCCTACTGTATATAAATTTTGCTTTCGAGGGCTCGTCGCTTGACAAAGTTGACAGTTACTGTAGGTTAAACTGCGTCTCTGAAGATTGCTACTAATCAGGACTCCGTAATTATACTATACTAACTTTTATCACAGTAACGATGGAAGGCAGTTGATAATAATAGTTTTATTCTGTGAATTGTCACCCACCAAGAACTAGTCAGGATCAGCGGTGCTTCATTTTGCACAAAAGATATCAGCAATCTAAAAATTGAACAGTTTTAGGTTTTTCTATAGGCTACCTCAGTGGTGGCCAACCTGCGGCACGCGTGCCACTTGTGGCACGCCGGCCTATGAGGAGTGGCACGCAGGACCATGGCATTTTCGAAAAATAAATTATAACGTTATCTCTTAAACGAATCTTAGTCGTGTTTGTATCCTCGTAGCTGCAGTGACCAGGGCAAGCCTAATTAGCCTGACAGCTGCAGACAGACACAGCACAGAGGCTCGAAGTGGACTGAGGCTGGCAGTGGGCATCTGTCGGTCAGGCTGGCCAGCCTCATCAGTTGGCAGACGGTCAAAGTCCACTTTCTCCACAGCATATTTCTGCCATTCAGAGATAAGATATTGAGTTTCACCTCACTGTGGGGTTGCAGGTTCAAATGAAGGAAGAGACTGCCTGATCTTCTAAAAAAGGTTTTTATGTATTGGATAACGGTATGTCTTTATCATTGCTACTTGCAGCAAGACAGTTCTTCAAAATAAGTATGAAGATAGCATTGTCTTGCGGGAGTGTTGTTTGAATTGGGAAGAATATCATTTTAAAAAGAAAAGTCGATCTATTATTACTTTTGGAAAGTCATCCAAATCTGTTTGTCTGCTGTGTACTGTAGGCTAACAGTTTTGGTATGTAAATAATGTTGAACTTGCACTTCAGTAAGTTACATGGGCACTTTAATCAGAAATGCCGACCTGGGTCAACTTTCAGGACTAATTTTACCAGTCAGAGAAAGCAGCTTTTAGGCAGAATAGTAATGTTTGTCAGAAAAAGTGATGAATTGAAAGCGATGGTCATTTATAAGAGTTAAGGCTGATAAGAATAACTTATTCTGACGGCGAGTAAAGACTTTGCCAAGTTTTGCAAAGGTTCAGGTTATGCAAGTGCATGTTTCAAATTGGAACAGGTCACAATGCCTTTAGTTATAGGGGACTACGTGTATGTGATGTGGTGGTGATGTGGTGGCACGCGGACCGCCCGCTTGATATTTTGTGGCACACCATGTATAAAAGGTTGGCCACCACTGGGCTACCTCATTAATAATGCGTCAATTCAACACAAGGCATCAGAATTTTCAACCTTAGGTATTATCGAAAATGGAAGTTGTCCTACGTGTCTGTGTTTCTGAGTAGCCTACATGCATGACATGATAATTCGGAAAATATATTAGCTTGAGCTCCCTTAATGTGTTTAAGAAAGGCCATGGCCGAAGTGAGTGAACAGATATCGCCTTGTAAATTACTTCTCAATATTTGCACTCACTTGCTGAACTCAGATGGTTAGACGTGTAGGTCTATAGCTGAAGTAGCCTAGCTTATCTGCTAAGTTTGCCCTAAGAGAATGAACATGGTTAAATTGTGGCTTAGCCTCCTGCAGTAACTTATTTCAATGCTTACTGGAGAATGATTACCGAGACTGAATTATATATATATATATATATATATATATATATATATATACATAGGCCTACCAAAAGAAACGACGGCTTCTGAAATCAATCATAATAGGCCTATAGTGGATTCTTCGGATGTTCACAACAACGTGAGAAGATTTACTTGTGTGAATGGATCAGCTGAATTTTTGGTCTATAATTCGACCTGAGTGGCGGGGTGGAAATCTGAGTCACGATCTGGATAGATGCAGGCGTCCAGGGTAAGGGAAATGGAAGACACGGTCTTGTAGCCTAAACTTTGTACAGGCCTACAACACTCTCACATGTCGAATGTCAAATCCGAAAACTTGAAAGCATAATAGGCCCTACAACGGTTTACACGAAACTGAGTAACATGAGCGTTTCAAAATTAATTTCTAAACAAGTTTAATTCTTTTCCCTAAGACTGCATCTTCGGTGGTCTATGTACAAGAATAATTATACTAGGGCCTACCATCTAAACTAGAAGACATAATCAGTTTCTGATAGACAAAAATCAGCTTATAAGAAAACAATAGGCTACTGACCTTTAATGAGCATTTGTTCTGTTAGAATTCTACCTGTTTACGTCTGACGTTACTCATGAATAATTATTATCAGACCGTAATTACATTATTATGCCTACACATTAGAAAGAAAGCGAAGTCCGACAAAAATACGGGTCATAGTTCAATTAATTATAAGCCATGCATGTTGTTGTATCTATCTGTACGCGTTCTTATCTGAGGGCCAGAGATTTTAACTACTACTTGTCATCATAAATGTGAGTTATCAGTCAGGCTTATGCGCCAATGCAGGTAGCCTACATGCTCCGCCTTAATTATTTAATTGCTCAGTTATTAGAACTCCTACGTGGTGTTTGGAAAAAGAGACAATGCAGGTAGGCTACAGCAATTGGATCGGAAACACGTGGAAGACCACGAACATTATGTTCTGGACAGATTTGGCTATGATTCCACTGCTGAGGAAAACAGAAACAAATCTGAAGAAATTTTGTTGGTTCACGCAAAATACTTCTCTTCTTTTCTAGCATCGATCTAGCAGGCAGTGTTGGACTACTGTAACAGTGCCTGCTAGGTCGATGCTGTGAGATCACTTTTGGCTATTCATTCATTCATTCTGAGAATTTATGTAGCGCCTCTTCAGGATATCTACTCAAAGGCGCTCTCTGCACTAACTAGCCGAAATGATGTTAAGTTGACAGTCATAGCGAGCAAAAAATAACAACCAGTTGCAAAACAAAACACAGTAAGCTTAGAGAGTCACCAGTGGCCAGCCCTCGCAAACACGTAGAGTTAACCATCGGATTCCCGTAGAGTTGGTAGATGGCGTGGTTGATCAGAGTCTCTGGTAGGTGGTAGATGACTCCCGTCTGGTTAATCGTTGAGACTCCAGCAAGGATGCTCGTAGGAGAAGGCATTCGTCGCTTGTCGGTCGGTAGTTGGAAGCGCCGCCGTTGACAGCTGCAGTCGAGGTCATTCCATGCGCTGACCCGCGTGAGCCGTCCTCCGGCGATGTAAATACCGGCTTGCAGCGGCGTACACGCACGGCGTATGGTACGACTCGGTTGTGCTGTCTGTGCATCATAGGGATGGTCGCTGATGCACTAACGTGGCCAAGGCGACTTACAACAAAAACCTTCTAGCCAGCGCAAAATCCTTGAGAAATCCAACGAAAAGTCCAGTACGCGAGTCTAGACTCTAGAAGCAGTAAACTCCAACCTGTCTAAAACAACTGTGCGTATTTCTGCATTTTGATGAAATAATCCGTCGAAATGACAGAGAGGTCGGTAAACGACCACATGGCCGCTGACCTGCGCATATCTGCAATGGACAGAAAGCTCACATGCCGACCGCACAATTTTGACAAACCTTTGAAAATCTTGTTTCCATCACATTCAGGCAGTAAGAACTCACATCAAATCAAATCGACTGTGACTAAGAAAATAATATATAGGGCCTAGGCCTATAATATTATCACAAACCATAGCCTGCTTTCATAAGATACAAAATACATGCATGACTGTCAATAGTTTAATGCAGTGGCGTAGGTAGGCCTATAAGCTTATGTGCTTAATTCCTGACATCAATCCTGACATCGTTCAGCCCAATTATATGCACATTAGGCCTAATCATCAATGCGCGGTACATTATAACTCAGGGGTATCAAACAATTTTTAGTGGCGGGCCAGTGTGCACGTGTGAGCATCTTCTAACAAGTGGCGGGCCAGTGTAAAATTCTTTTAACATGTGGCAGGCCAGGGTGTCGAAGCTCCTGTAGCAATGTGTCTTTTGTTTCTATCAATCCATTTATAAAACGGAGTCATACTCTAACAAGATAGTCCTTCTATAGGGCCTATAGGCTTACATGCAATAAACCACGAAGATTTGCAAGATATTTTGCGCTGACTGTAAAATATGAAAATTTCAACTTTTACCTTCTAATTGTGTAATCTTTGGGAATATGAAAATTTCAACTTTTACCTTCTAATTGTGTAATCTTTGGGAATATGAAAATTTGAACTTTCACCTTCTAATTTTGTAATCTTTGGGGAAGGCTACGCGGGCCAGAAAAAAATTGTCGGAGGGCCAGAAATGGCCTGCAGGCCAGCTCTTTGACACCCCTGTTCTAACTGGTGCGAACCGAGAAACTGAGTTTATAGCAAGATTATCTTACATTTCTTTTAAAGTTCTTAACAGTGCGTTCATAATATTTTGCATGAGAATATTGTCAATCTTTAGCAGTTCTCTGAAATAAAGTTAAGTGAATAATTATTTATTGTAATGCTCATCATGTTCATCAGAATCAAAATCGAAATCTATCTAATTTCTACAGCAATTATGCAGTGCATTACTGACCTAAGTAATAAAGTAAGATACATCAGTTATATAACCTACAGAAGTCTCGTAAACATGACAGCATAGAACGTCATCGCCTCCATAAAAATCAAAACCTAGATATGTAGCAGCAATATTATTACTGACCACCATTAGGCCTACATGGTAACAAGGAGGCGAACTGGTAGGACTTTCCTCTTCATTGCGCTTCATAATCGTCTGGAGGAAACAAGCCTTTGGCAAGTATAGTAATATTGCAATTACTAGTAACTGTAGTGTACATGTTAGTAAAAGACTGTACTAAATGATTGCCTGTATGAACTTAGCATAAAAATCAAATCACTTAAACTACTCCGGACAGTTAGAAATGAAAACTAGGAATTGTCACATATGCACAAAATACTACTGATCGTTGTCGAAGTTAAGAAATAAGACAGCAGCATAGTGACGTTCCGTTTGACAACATAATATCCAACAACTTGTCAGAGATAACCTAACTTATTATCTGTAGGCCTAAAGATGGCAACGGCCATCGTAATCATAAGATGTCGTTAAACTTTTGATTTAATAGCAATAATCAATATTATTAAATTAGCTTTTGTAACATTCTTTACAATGCGACCTTTAGAACCGTGGAAGTTCTGGTCTCCACAAGCCAAAGATACTTCGACACTGATGAATTAAGTTTATAGAGCGAAGTACATGTAGAGTTGTAGACTCATAGTAAAAGTCCCTCTTTGGAGCAAGAGGGTGGTAGATATTAATTTTGCAATGGTTACAGATGAGGATGCGATCCAAGTCAGCTGAAGCTCATGTCAACTTCCTGATTGATGCTGGACACTGATATCTGTGGTAACAGCTACAGACAGTAACAGACTCCGCCAACTATTAATAGAACTGAGGTTCCACTCTGATGAACATGAAGAGCAGAGAATCATTCTAAGGCAATGTCTCGCTTGATACTTGTCACCACGTATGTGAGCGCATATCTACGTCTCAGACTGAGTGAGAATATCCGAACGTTCGTCCCTGATGAAGTCGTGAATATTAGCAGAACGACGGATAGCAGAGCGAATGTTGAGGCTATCGATGTTTATAAGCCTTTGTTTTCGAATATAACTCTTTGTAGCTGTATCTCGGCAGGCCCACGGATGTTTGACTTGCAAAGCTCTCAGCACAACTACACCTCTCTACCTTCAATTCAATAGTTCTAGCCCCGTGCATACCCTTTGTTGCCTGTAGCCTACGGGTCTTTTAGCTGAGCCAAATGCAGAATAGTTGTGGTCACGCGTGTAGGCCCTATTCTAAACCCCTGTGTTCAAAGAATGGAATTTACTATAACTCGCTCTTTCTCATATAGCTAAGTTCACTGCCTTCCTTTCTTCAAAAAGCGACCGAAAACTCACTATTTCGCCTTGGTTTTCAACCACGTGGATATCTAACTGCATTTTCATGCGACTGACTATCCGCTCCACATATTCACATTTTGATGTGACCGTCCACGCGTCTTAAATTAACTTGTAGCTTATTGATAATAATAACATAATTATAGCCTTAACCTAGTATGAATATGAAACCAAATTCTGTTTGTGCTTTAGCAATTGATCGGCAGGCTGAGCAATCCGACATAAGCAATTGAAGAAACCAAATAAAAGGGTTCATTTTATGGAATCATAATCAGGTTTTTTTAGCGATTTTGACACTTCTGAGTCACCCTTCTGTATCAGCATTGAATCAATAAATTGTCATCGTCATCGTTGTCTTGCTTCTCGTCTGTAACAGCATCATCACTAGTTCTATAAGTCTGCAACTGATCACCTTTTTCCTCAGCATCTGCCTGACAATCTGCTGCTCCTGGTACAAGTCTTGACGTTAGATTAATTTTCGAAAAATCTATTGCAGGCAGATCATTACGAAAATAGTCTTCCATTAGCAAAGGATCAATTCTTGCATTTGGATCAACCATCCATATATCACTCGACAGCTGAATCAGGGATTCATGTTTCCATATGTCAAAACATTTATTTCTATGGTTGGGTCCTATGTCTGCTGAACGAATTGGTTTGTTCAAATTCAATCCAGAACTAGGCCTATGACTTAATTTCGACAAATCGTAAGTGGTAACCTCTGATAGACCATGAAATTCTCTGTCTGGTATCGTCGATTTTTTTATACATTTCTCTTCTCTTTCTTTGGCTTTTGTTTTGACCATCTCGGCTAGAAATGAATCCAAGTAGCATTCACTTTGAAATTCAACTGAAAGTGGAAACAGATTCGTGCAAACATTAATAAATATTTGTATCAACTTCATCAAAATTTATTATAATTTTTGACTGGAAATATTCTTTACAATAAAAGAAAGTCTTACTGCTAAACTAGATATTGTGACGAAGCCACTGTGACAAAACAAACTGAAGCAGAAGCACCAAAAGATGAAGGCCTAAACATGCAGTTTTATTAATACGAATCGAGACAGTTAGACATAACAAGAAAGACAGATTTTCTAATCATGGCTGGCAAATAAATGACATGGTTTTCAAAAAATGTAGACTGTAGAAAAACCTATAAATCGCTCGCGATCGTCACCTAAAGAATTAATCAGCAAATAAAATATATTGATAGATCTAAATATATCACAACTTGTACAAGTTGAAGACCTACATTAAATATAGTAAAATGTTTCGTTGATAGGCCTAAACTATGGTCTGGATTTATTTGTTATAGGCCTAAACAATTTCGAGTAGAAATAGAATTTGACTGCTCTTTCGCCAGAATCGCTGGAATATCATCGTTCGGGGACAAATGCACTTCTGATTTTGGTGATAAACTGAGCGTAAAATATGCAGGCTAAGAGCGATTGATGAAATAATATATTTTAATTCATCACTAATAGGCTATCCAGGACAGATGGAATTCAAATAATATTATAGTAAGCAATATGTAATAACAAGAAGAAATCAAATATTGGAATCATTTACTCAAGTTTTGCCGCCGCACCCTCTCCAAATTTGGACTCTTACCGCAAAATAGGGAAAATTGGAACTGCGGGGTAACTTTTGTAGGCCTATATGTCTACGGGTTGTGTTATGAATGCTTGGGCATTCCGGCTTATGCCAATGAAACTGTGGAGTGTGTACGCTGTTACAGTACATGTAGACTTTATCACATTATGAATATTCTCAAAGTAAAAACACTTAGGCTACTTTCACAGCCGGGGACCCCTGTGCACTGCACAGGCTGCACGACCTGCTGTTACGTCACTTTTCCTAGTATTACGAGAACCTCAGAGAAACGACGGGGTAAAAGAATTGTAACTACAGCTCCGTTCACGGATTGAGTGTGTGCATGTAGGTTGATTACCAACCCGGTGATAAAGCCGCTAAGGGTTTGTCTTCTATTTTTACTACCGACGTCTTAAAATTAATGGAACTATTTTCAGCTCTCCTCGTACACTTTTCGAAATGTTGCTCTGAGCACTTTACTATTTAAATTTAATACGGCTTGTTTTCGCATGACTGAAGTTAAAAGATATCATGGAACTGAATAGACTTAGACCTATTAGCCACTATTACCAAGAAGTGTTTGTTTGTATGTGCACTTGTCATAGCGCCCCTACAAGCTCTCTCTACTCAGAGGCGCTCCCGAATGCAGCGCGGACAATGCATCGAAATTTCACGCCAAAGCTCTGAGCATTTGCGAGTGAAGGACTTGCCCAAGGTCCCTACGCGGGGACTTAGGGTGAATTCGAACCTGCAAACCCTTCGGTTGCAAGGCGACGAACATACCCACTATACAACCGACCGCGCCCCACAAGTGTAAACGTTTGATTGCAGGAAAGCTTGGATAAACTTTCAGGAATTTGAAGACCACTTCGAAAATTAGTTTACTTCTGGGACATGTGTCATGGTTAGACTACATTAATTCATTCCGAGAATTTACATAGCGGCTCTTCAAGAAGGCTATTCAGAGGCACTCTTTGCGCTGGCCGGTTTGATGTTAAGTGTAGCCTAATTGAGAAAAAACATTAGGGCCTACATCTGCTACAATAACCTACGAGTATCCGGAAAATCTCTCTCTGTCAATCAGATTGCCACACACTTAAGACTGTAATCGAAAAAAATATCAAAATATCCGATAATCAATCGATTTGACAATAAAAAATGAGATTGTGACGCTTTATGTAGTTATAACGAACATTTTCCTCTGCAGGGAATGAGCTAGAACTTTACCGAAATATTGTATACGAGCTATAGGTTTAAGTGCCTCGAAACTTCGGAAGACGTAGGCTACCAAGAAATTTGCGAGTGAAGGACTTGTGAAGGCAAAACACAGTAACTGGTAGGCTATTATAGGCCTAAGAGTCAAAGTTATTGTGTTATGGCTTTTCAGGGCAGACCTGATCCAGAAGAACTGCGTGAAGAAAAACCTGTTAATTTTTTATGATTTACAGTCAGAAAAGCAAACCGAAGCGCATCGCAAGTTTATTGCATTAGAGAAAAACATAGTCATGCAGCTAAGTCTTCAAAATGACAAACAAATAAAACAATCAAGCAAAAGAAAACAATTAATATTCAGTAATAATAAATAAAAGATTTTTTTCTTTTTCTTATAGGGTAGGCCTACCTTGTCGGCTTTGGTCTATTTGCTGTTTTTGTCTATTGGCTGTTTTCTCTGATTGGTCTTGCTTCAATTTCTCGTTTTTAGCGACAGATCCTTCTTTGCGACCTATTAGCAAAATAGCACAAGCTTGATGACTTGATGGATTAAAATAATTAGGCCTACTAATTCCATAAAGTGGTCCTGGGCACGACGTTAAACTGCATCCATCTTCCGCCACAGGGAACCAACAACGTCCCTGTGCCGGTCCTAAGCCCGGACAAAGGAGGAAGGTTTGCCAGATGGGTGGCGATACGCTGTCATTAAAAGACCAAGACGATTGAAATCCGCAAAAACCACGACACAAGTGACATAGCGACCCAGATGCTTCAAGGTGTCATGATGTTGAGCAGACATGCACAGGCTGGTCAAGACAGACCGGTGGAGAGAGTCGGGGGAGAGCGTGGGACACCTACGGGCATTGACCCAGGTTGTCCTTCATGCCTCTCTCCCAATACTATCTTCAATCAGACAAGGTGGTCTAGGTGCTCCAAGATGTGAATGGTATGGAGTAGACCTGCTGACCGGACCGGTTGAAGCTGGGCAACATGACGCGAGACAGACTCGGACAGAGAGTGGCGTCGGACTCCTACGGGCATTGAGCCTAAGGATGTTGATGATGATGATGATGAATTCCATAAATGCCATAACAAAATACAGAGCAAATCTTAAGGTAATCAGTACCGTAACAGAGAATTGTTTATTTTCTTCTTCTTCTTCTTTATCCGTGGGCTAACAGCCCGTAGGTGTCCACTGCACACTTGACCACTGTTCTCCATACTTCTCTGTCCTGTGCCCGATGTGTCATCGAATCATTATGATATTTTGATAATTATATTTTGTTTATTTTAGGCCTACACAAAGATGAACTTGACACACTTTGATACAGAGCTGAGCAGTTTCGTTGCTGCCCATTTAACAAGGTACCATAATGGATTATGCCTAATAATTTGCAATTCATTCTGCAGGCATATGTACAGACTTACCAATTAATCGACGCAATCAGCACAGAGATTGAGTTTGTAAACATAACTACATCTACATTTTTCACAGAAATGATTTTTTACCTTAGGCCTACGACCGTTTATGTTTCAGTTCGGATAAAAAGGAATTCATCCGACTTGGTGGCCAAACCAAAATCGCCAAAATTGACCCCACGTTTCTCCGCGGTAGGTTTTAATCCCTTGATGTTTTTAATTCTGATCTGCTTATAGCCTTTTAAAAATAGCATATCTATCAGTCAATAAAAAACAAACTGACAATGATCAATAAGAATAAATAAACGATGAATGTATTTTACAAGTAGGCCTACCTTCTTGTCTTTGGTATATTGGTTGTTTCATTTGATTTTTATACTTTGATTGCTCTTGTTCCGAATCCTCGTTTTCAGCGACATATTTCTCTGTGCAAAATATAATTAGCAAAATATCATAATGATTCGATGGTTTCTAACTAATTCCATAAATACTTTTGCAAAATACAAGGTATATCATTCTCATGACAATCAAAAAGCTTAATGAGAATTGCATGTGACCGAAGTAGGGTCCTGGGCATGACGTTAAACTGCATCCATCCTCCGCCACAGGGGACCATCAACTTCCCTGTGCCGGTCCTAAGCCCGGACAAAGGAGGGAGGTTTGCCAGATGGGTGGCGATACACTGGCAGTAGAAGATCAAGACGATTTAAATCCGCATAAACCACGACACAAGTGACAGAGCGGCCCAGTTGCTTCAAGTTGTCTTGATGTGAAGCAGACATGCACAGGCCGGTCAGGACAGACCGGTGGAGAGTCGGTGGAGAGGGCATTGGACACAAAACGGGCTTGTCCCACTGGTTGTCCTTCATGCCTCTTTCCTAACATTCTCTTCAAGCAGACAAGGCGGTCCAGTTGCTTCAAGGTATAATGGTATGGAGTAGACCTGCTAGCCTGTAGAAACTGGGAGATGACACGAGACAGGCTCATACAGAGAGTGCACGGTGTCGGACACCTACCGGGTGTTGCACCCATAGAGATGTATTATATAAATATAACGCTAGAGGGAATATCACGTCTATACATTGATTTCGCTTTTCAAAAATTCCACCCGACCAATCACATACTCTAAAATTCACCCGACCAATCACAGGCGATTTCTCACACCAACTGTCGTTTAAATCGTAGTGACGTAAATTAGAGAATTCAAATCTGATTGCAGGGCCGATACGTCATCGTACATCTCAATGGGTCTAGTTCGCTTGGCTTGTGACGTCACTGGCGTGATTTCCGTTAAAATATAAGGTCATTGGTGACTTAACATTACCATGCAGAGGAGATAGGACATACTCCCTCTAGCCTATATATTTTATATATATATATATAGCGTACATCTCTATGGTTGCGCCTATGGTTTGTGATGATGATGATGATGGCGATGATGATGAAAGATACAAAATGAACTTGACACGGCATTGAACAGTTTCATGCTTCCCAACCGTAGCCACCTTTATCCCAAAACCCTATTCATGTGACTTGGTCGTCGAGCTCAACTCATTAAGACTGACGAGTTGAACCTCCATGTCGGCTTACTGTGATCTAGCGCATGAAGTTCGACATTAATTTTTTATTCTCACGCGCGTCGCGCATCCATCTTGTCATGTTAACTCTTCATATCTTATGACGTTTTGTACTTTGGTCTCTTCAGGCTTCACTCATTTTAACTTCCATGTTACCTGCACTTTTCCTTGGAACTCGTCTGTTCTTCTATTGTCTTTTGGCAAAAAAAAGATTGACAGAATAAAGCTAAATTAAAGGATGGCCATAGAAAAAAGTGAAATAAGATAAACACCGACGGTAAAGGTGTCCTATATGACCTCTGGTGGAAAGAACCTAAAATATTCCGCAAATTGAACTGTTGTGAAATTGTCATCATTAATCATAAAGAAGCGGTATTCGTACTTCGCTGTTCTTCCAGCAGTATGTTAAGCCTGTCTTTTTCTTTTAGTGTCTTCTCCAATTTCTCTTTCATATCCATACATTCCTTGTTGTTACCTATAAATAACAAAGGACATAATTATTTATTCGTTATCCTTAGATTCGATATCCTTGTTCAATAATAAGGGAAACATTCGAGAGAACCGGCTTGTACTGAACTGGCAAAAATGAATTAGACTCACATATTGCGACGAATTTGATTCTTCCACTGTTGTTTTCTGCAACAAAAACGTGACGAATGTATAGCATAATTCACCATTAGGCCTACTACTACCATTTTAAAGCTGAGAAAATGAAGCATTGTCATAAATTTATTCGCCGACTAACTTAGCGGTCCCCCTAAGAACGCCTTGTGATACCGACAGTCGAAAGCTATAACAAGCCAACTTACTGTCTAGTCGCAGCGTAGCACTAGTCGATAAGTAGGGTTAAGCTATGCAGGCCCGGCCCTAGGGTTTGCGGAGCCCAAGGCAGCAGCGGGTCCTCAAGCTTAAATTTACGCAGCTGATTTCCTGTCAATGCGGCGCTGGTGGGGGGGGAGGTCACCTAAGATGGGACTCAACGTTGTTTCCCTATTTTCTTTTGAGCTAAGAGCACTATTTTAAAATAAACCACATTGATGTGTCCTATACGTAGGCCTTGGTTGATTTTCAAATGATGCATGTTAGGTAGACCTGCAATTTGGCTTTTGACAAATTTCTTTGCGCCAAATCACTAATAATGCTAACTATTCACAAGGTGAAACGGATAAATTTAGGGCACATTTAGACATCTCTCTGAAAATATCCATGTGCTAAATTTCCTATTTTGCATTTTATAAGCTGTCGTTAAAATTGCCACCACAATCATTGTGTTTTGCCCTCTTCAGAAAAAAATGTACGCGGAAGTCCATTTGCAAATTTGAAGCAAAATGAGTTGGGCCCTAATTAGTGTTTTCAGGAGAGAATTTTACATGCAGGTCAACGCTAAAAAGTAGGCTAGCTGCGACTCGCCTTAAGGTTTAGCGAAGTTTCGTTCTTTCAGAACCACCATGTCACATTCGCGTGACAAGTTGACTGCAAGAATAGTTGTTTTTATACTACGTAATTATTGTCAATATCGTCAAAGAAAAAATTATAGCCAGCAGCGCGGGGCCCCTGGAAGCGCGGGGCCCAAGGCGGTTGCCTCGCTCGCCTTGCCCTAAGGCCGGGCCTGAAGCTATGACATAGTCGTGATAAGGACCTCTGTTCTTAATCTTAAGTCACTGAGGTTCTGAACGCTTACTCACCGTAGCTAGGCCGACATAAATCTTCATCATCATGTTGGAGTTCTTTCTGTGTATTTACGTTGCAGAGAATGCGAAACCCGTCAGTTGCTTCTTCATCCTCAGCTGTCATCCAATCTGTGGAAGTAACAACTAGACAGCGATCATAAGTAACAATTATTTATTTGTAAGGGAACTAGGCATAGCCTATGTTTCAACGCTTAGCTAATCAACCTGTACTGTAGTGTGAACTGAACGTCATTAGTGAACGTTTCGTCAGTCGAAGTCACTTGAAACTCTGAAAAATAATGTCAGCAAAATAATGGTTTGCTTGTAACTTGAAACTTTAACGACGAGAATGTACCAAAGCAGGAGTGAATATCATGCAGCTCGTCGTTGAAAGTGTTGACATAGGACTAGTTCTATTACATTAAACATTAGGCCTAAGTGACATGGACATATATTTTCGGACAACGTGTATGTTTCATTGTTGAACTAGAATATCAGAGATGCTAAAAATATGAAATTGTAAGATGTTCGACTGCAATGCGAAACAAAAATAGGTTTTAGACGCTTGAGGAACTGTTAAGATGAAAGAGATAAAAGGCAGCACTAAAGAACAGAGAAAATCGACCATAACATAGCCCGTAACATCTGACCTAGTTTAGTCACGGTACAGTCTACACTCTGCGTGTTACATTTAAGACGTCATCTTAAAATTAATCTAATAATATTAGATTAAATATTATTTGAGTAGCCTACAGTAACTAACTGTTAAAAAGTGCTTTAAGATTTCAATAAATATACTTATAATTACAATAATTTCCTTATTTTTCAAGTTTAGCAACTCAGTTCTGCTGGTGATGGACTATATAGGTCACAAGAATAAACGTAGGCTATTATAGGCCTGTATAGCGGCTTGCATAACCTACTTTGCTGCACTTCTATCAGCTTATCTCAATTGCCCATCACGGACCAGACTTGTTGAGTCAATGTTGACCAAGATACAATGAGCAGAAATTGTTACAAATGGCAAACAAACCAAGCAAGAACTACCAAACTGCCAAAATTTGGTAGCCATGATTGTGTTTATCATCTCTGATCAGTGTGCATTGCGAGAGGTGTTACATATAGGCAATCTACAGATGGAGTAGGCCTACAATGCAATACAAGGAAATGCAAATTAGGCCTACGCAATAATTATGTTATTTTACTAAGTGTTCAAGGAACAAAACATTTTTTAAATGTGACAGTCTGAAATTTGAAAGATAACACTGGACAGAAGCCATTTAATCACCATTTTATTCAAATTTTCAATGGGGGGGGAAGTAATTTATGGCAGAACTTCTCACTAGAGATACCTAGATTAAACATTGCCCTCCATGGCCAGACTTCCCCACACCCATCTACCGACGAGAGTTTTGGCTATTTTCTTATTCCCTGTTTTTCACTGGGCTCAAGCTGCGCCCGCCATGTATACAGTATAGGGATAGAAGCCCCTGATTGTGTGTGTGTGTACACTATATGCTGAGTGTCGTTAACTACTCTCAAACTCTCCACTGCTTGGTTGTAGGCCTACTTCAGAAATTGGCCATAAGAACTGTCCACTATATACATTGGAGACTTAGTACCAAGGACACCTTCAAAATTAAGCGTATACTAACTATATTGGGCATCAATAGGCTCCAAACTGGCCTCTTCGTGTATCGGTATCACAATAATTTGTTACCACCTTGTTTTAATAATTATTTTAAATTGGCATCCTCTGTGCATCAACATTACACTAGACATGCAGCTGATTTCCGACCTGATTATGCTAGAATTAATCCGAAGCTATTTTCCATTAGAGGAGAGTGGGGCAAGAGCGGCCAGCGGGGCAAGAATAGACGGAAGGATATCGTAAAGCAGGGGTCTCAAACTCAAGTCATCGTGTGGGCCAAATTTGAAAATTTGCAGTGTCTCGCGGGCCGCAACATGAAACTATGTCTTGCAAGTTTAACTATTTATATGGGGTGAGGGTTTCAATGCTGTAATAATGATATAATCTTGTAAAATAACCTAAGTTAATATTATACTTTCAGTGTAACCATAGTGGTAGGGTCTACTATACACAAAATTGGAAACTCAGAGTCACAGAGACAGCTATATAGGGCCTATGAAGAGCATCAAAATCACATTTAGTAAGCCTAATAGGCCTACCTACAACTAAACTTGTAGCATATTTAAATGTTAAAGTATTATAGTGAGTAGTGTCAGAGGTGATCAGGTGTGATTAGCGATGTACATCATCTGACAACGTTTCCCAACTATACGAGAACATCATTGTTTAGTTTTATCTTTTGAGAGGCGAAGAATCGGAGTAGGCATACAACTTCCACATATTCACCCGTAGGCCTAAATTTTCATTACATGTAAGTAATGAAAAAGCTGTTCACGTAATAACTATTATGCATTGTAGGTAATGCCAAACATCGCCATTAGAGTTATGTGTGCTGTAGAACTGCAGGTGCAGGTTTTGGAATTTTTCTTGTAGGCCTAGCAGAAAAGTGTAGAATTCTGGAATATCAAACTCGTTGTAGGCTTACTTCTGCTTCAGCATGGTATCACACAGAAGGTCAACTAGGCTATAACTCTGTCAGCATATCTGCTGTTGCAGATTGAATGCCCAGAGCAAAAATTAGAAGAAAACAATTTGAACCTTGGTTTAAATCGCAAAAGAACAGCAGAGTTCGGTTTTTAACCAATTTCTTTTTTAAATAGAAAAACAAATTTAAAAAAACTGATGGCTCTCGCGGGCCGCATTATTCGGGTCAGCGGGCCGCATGCGGCCCGCGGGCCGCGTGTTTGAGACCCCTGTCGTAAAGCAATATGTATGCGTAGCGATTAAACTAAGCCACGTTGAAAGACATTTTTCGGCCGCATCGAACGACATAAGATTTTTAAAATTTGTTTGCAAACTCTATGAGAAATTTTAAAAAAATCGATTTTTCTAAAATCATTGTAAATCGGAATAGTTAAAAATAATTTTTTTTTAAATCAAAATTTTCGATGCTAAATTTTTACAGAATTTTATGTTGCAAAGACATCAAAAACGCATTGATTGCGCGTATTAAATTGAATGAATTCGAAAGATGTTACGAGAAATTAGAAAAAAATTAATTGCTATGGTAACGGGGCAAGAGTAGCAGTGGCCGCATGGGGCAAGAGTGGCCTCAACTTTACCATAAGTTTTTATTATTATTGTTATTATTAATATTATTACTCTCACTAATATTAGTACTAGCATCATTATTGTTTATTATTATTGTCATTAATGCTAAATTAGTCCCAGGGAAGCTATTATATCTCATTATATCTTCAAAATAGCAATCCAAAATATATGTAGTGTAAATACAAGGATTAATACTGCATGGGGCAAGACTGGCCGTTCATGCCACTCTTGCCCCACCGGTGGGGCAAGAGTGGCTTTTCAAGAGCATGCAAAAAATGTCTATTAGCAAAAAATCAGATGAATTTTTCTGAAACAGTTCGTGTGCCCTGCAGAGCCAGATGGTTGGCCTATGACATGGTATAGTTGAATGTTTCAATATTGTCATCTGCTCAGAGATAATTGGACGAAATCCTTAAGGGGCCGCTCTTGCCCCACTCTCCTCTAAATGCAGGGCCCAATCACATGGAATTCCTTACCCCTGGATGTAACCTCCCTTCCAACTTTGAGCAGGTTTAAGATATATCTAACTGAAGAATGATCATTGAATTGTATTAACCTGAAATCTTTTAAAAGTATTCTGGTGCATGATCTGACCTGCAGAGTATCATACAGTGTTTTCCCTTCCTAACAACCATTTGCCACAGCTGTTCTGACCTTGATTTGCTAAATATGATCACTTCAGTTTGGAAATCTAAAGTTTGTTTTTCTTTTTCTGTCTTAACTGACTAGCAGTAAGCTACCCATATGCTTGCATTGAGATAATTAGTTAAGCTATTATGTATTAAATCTGTTTACATTGTCTGATCTGCCATTCCACCAACGACTTATACTGGGGTTCCTCTGATAGCGGGACTTGTCTTTTTGGGGTTCCCCTTTAAGTGCTCAACCGCATGCTATCCTTTGCTTCATGATGTACTGTTTATTCTTATGATACGCTGTTTATTCTTTCTGTTATGTATAATGTTAATGATTAATGTTAATGTTGTTATTCTGTTTTTTGTTTTGTTTTGATCAATGAGCTACGGTTGTTGCCTTAATAAATGGTATTTGATTTGATTTGATTTGATTTGTATAAGAAGCATCTGCGTGTTTTCAAAACAATTTAAAGCCATCTATTTCATTTAAAAAAATTTAAATCAATTTTCTACTGATGGAATATATTTTATTTTTGTATTTTCTTTATTTCTCCATTTCATAGCGCAAATTTAAGCTCGCTACTCAGAGGCGCCCCAGACTATAGCGGAAACTGCATGGAAGTTTCACGCTGAAGCGCCCGAGCAATTGCGAATGAAGGACTTGTTCAAGGTCTCTTTAGATACGGCAGCCTGAAGTGGATTGGAACCTGCAACCCTTCGGCTGCAATGCAACGAATATACCCACTTCACCCCCGTGCCTCACATTTTGTTGTAGATATACGATTATGAGCTCTATTTTAACATAATAGAGGTATTTTATCGACTTTTAATATGATAGATCCGTTTTGTTTTCCTACCCTGTTGCAAAGACAAAAAGTGAGCATAGATGTGACTGAAGTTAGGCAGTCCGTGAGAAAACCTCTATTACCGTTTGAAACTACCGCCTGCCCGCTTGTAGGCCCTATACGGTTTTTCAAGCTGTGCTCTGTAACTCAGTCAATAGAAATATTTTTTCACTTGTGGAATATTTTAATTCGGTATCAAACCTTTTTTCTCCGCCAGGAATAGTCCTTCGTCCGTTTGTGTACTTGCATCATTTCCATATATTATCCTGTCTAAAGTTGTTCGTTTCTTAGAACTCTCTCGCATCCAATCTTTAAATAAATATAAACACTGAAGGAACAGGTGTTAATACAGAGGTATTAAACCTTTATATTAACCATAACAATAACCACTAATTTATTGAGCCAAGAAGTATACAAAATAGCTTCACTCCAAATAAAAAAATCTCTTGGTCACAAAAGGGAACCCAGAAGGGACTTGTTGAGTCTCGCTGGTTGGGGCCTCCAATGTAGCCTACTTTTCTGGTGCTAAGCTTAGGCCTATACATAATTATGTATTGTATATAGTTGACAGGTTAACTACGATGAGCTTTAGTATCATGTGACATATGATTTGATTGCATAAAATAAGTGCAAAATGTGAAAATAACTTTTTTTTAGCCTTGTCCACATTAATATGGACATTACTGTAATTATAATGCAAGATAGTGCAATATTTGTTTGTGCTCACATTAAGTTATGGCACCCTAATGTGAGCACTTTTTTCAAAATTTTATTTTTATTATAAAAAATATAATGTCAATTATTTTAATTTATAATGGTTATATGTTGTATAGACATATATTGTACCTACCTATTGCAACTATCAGAAGTCTGCTATATTCTATCAGTTTCCTACAATTTCAAAATTTCGTTAAGGTGCTCACCTTTGGGGTCTTTATTTTGTGTTGAGAACTCATACAACATGTTTAAATATGCATATTATATAACATCGTGATATTATAATTTGGAACGTTTAGTTTTCTTAGTTAAGTTTTGATTTATTTTGATTTGTTACATGTATGATGAAAAATAGAATATAATTTTATTGTGCTGAATCTGTTAACGCCCAGAACCAGAAACTGTGCATAGGTGGCCCTAACCAGTGGGACTCTGCAGTCCCTTCTGGGTTTCCTGTTGTGACCATTTGCGTTCACGTTTTATTTTGATATGTTGATTTACATCTTGTGTACTCTTTTGGCTCAATAAAAAAATTGATTGAAAAAAAAATTGATTGATATACAGAATGATAACATTCTGCTCTTACACTTCAAAAATAATCTTAACTAAGAAAACGCACATTCAGAGTCTAAACATAACCTAATAGGCAATTCTAAACGTTACGAACACCTGCTCTGTAAATGACATTATGCAGCAACGCAACACGGCAGAGCATTGCCTCTTTCAAACGGAAAGACACGAGTTTCTCAAGCATTTTTAAAATAAATAACGGTGATCTGCCGCTCTGCGGCGTTATTACTGGTCCGTAAGGTACCTGGTAATGCATAATTGCCAAGGATGCAAGTGGAACGCAATATATTTAAATCAGGGGTCTCAAACTCAAGTCAGCACGTGGGCCACATTTGGAAATTTGCAGGGGCTCGCGGGCCGCAACACAATAATAATTATAGACCTATAATTCGCGACGTGAAATTAATCATTGTAGCATAGCATACAATGCTGTAATAATAATAGGCATACAACCCTGTCAAATTTACATTATATTCGATTTTCTGTATAGCCTAACTATAATTATGGCGCCATAAAAATTGAGCCACACTAATATGAAGTAGGTTTCCTATATCAATAACACGTTTAATAATGCCTAAAAGTAATCTTGTAGTGCTGCTCAGCTCTAAACTTTAAGGTAAGCCTATTATAATCGTGAGTTGTCTCAGAGGCAATGCTTAAGTAGGCTATGGTTAGCACTATTCATCTGACAACGTTTCCCAATTACATGTATAAGATCATAAATGTGTGATTTTGTCTTCTAAGATGCTATCAGTCATACCGCATAGCTTAAAATTTTTCACCAATAAGTAGCCTAACTCAAAGTCGTGACCTTCTTTGAGACTTATTATTCTTTAATAATGACAAAAACTGCTCACATAGACTAATTATGTAGGCATCGTTACAACCAAACACGCCATTATTCGTGTTGCAGCCATGTGCAGCTTTGGGAATTAGGCTAAATAAAATGAGGGGTGTAGAATGCTGAAATCACAACTTTCTGCTTCAGCATGGTATCGCATCGAAGGTCAAATAAATACCGCCATCTGTATATCTGCTGTTGCAGATTCAATGTCCACAGCAAAAGTAGTAGAAAACAGTTTTAACCTTGGTTCACAAAAGAACTACAAAATCTTGTTTTAACCGATTTCTCTCTTTTAAAATCCCCCAAACCAGATGTCTTTCGCGGGCCGCATTAATCGGGTCCGCGGGCCGCATGCGGCCCGCGGGCCGCGTGTTTGAGACCTCTGATTTAAATTATTAATAATAGCTTTGGTGCTAAACCTGTGATTTAATTCTTAAGAGTGGCGTAGGCCTACTTTCGCATTGGTATCCCTGATAAATCGTGAAACATGTTTACACCTTTCCGTAGACGAATATCTAGTTTCTATGACCCGCGAACCAGGTGTCTACTTTCTACCACTGATCATAAAAAAGCGAATGCTGCTTCAAGTAGCCTAAGTGGCCACCAAATTTGAAAATTTGCACGATGCCACAGAAGTCATGAGAACCGATACACAATTATTTGCTTGCTCGCAATTTGTAATTATTATTAATTTAGGATCTGTTTACTTCTTACCTCCATCTAGACTGCCCTCGACAAACGCAGTTGAAAGAGATAGCCTTTTAGTAGCTGGTAGGTTCGACTGCAGATCTCCGCTCAAAGACTCATCAACAGAACCTGGAATGACAACGGAGATCTGACATAATTTGACATGCTTACTGTTTTGTTCACTTGATTATGCTTCTGTTCAACTGCATCGCTACAATACAAAATTATTTGAATAAAGATAGGCTATAGGCCTAAGAATGGCCCTAAATGAAACTCATTTATGACTCCCCATGCTACATGTATACTAAAATCGTTCTTTACTGCACCATGCTATACTATGCCCCATACACTATGACAAGTATGACATACTGTAGCAAACTATGCGATACAATTTCCAATCTACTATGATACCATAATTATACCGAACAATTCTGTATTATAAATTATTGGGCACATAGTATGTGTGTACTGTAGTGCATTGATGACTTAGAATAGATTGTAACTAGCAAAAAATCAAGGCATTAGATGGATCATCGTTCACAGGAATTAGCCTACCTCACTTGCCAATAACCGCTCAAATATTCATAGAAATAAATAATTGGCAATCACTGTTGACAAAAACATCGTAAAATTTAAGCTTACTTCTCATCTGTGTCTAAGTAAAAACTATTAAGTATTTCTGTAAAAAACATAATTCCAAAGAATCTGAAGTAAATAATAGTTATACTCGAAATTACGACAATTATTTATGAAATCATAAACTTCAACGACGTTGTGCAAGTATTAAATATTCTTCGATCCTGATAATGTTTTGGCTACTTAGGTTTTAGACCAAGTGGCACGGAATGGCGGGTTGGAGAAATGTGACATCTCAAGTTGAAAATTTTCTATTAGAGATGCAACCACCCTAATACATACATACATACATACATACATACATACATACATACATACATACATACATACATACATACATACATACATACATACATACATACATACATACATACATACATACATACATACATACATACATACATACATACATACATACATACATACATACATACATACATACATACATACATACATACATACATACATACATACATACATACATACATACATACATACATACATACATACATACATACATACATACATACATACATACATACATACATACATACATACATACATACATACATACATACACACATACATGTATACATACATACACATTTTGCCAAAAAAGCAATTTAGCCTATAACTAGACTTATGCAATTGAATTTTTTAGACTTTGAATCTCGCATACAGTGCATACTAACCAAAGTGCATCGTAGCTCTTTTGAACTCTTCTGGTGACCAGATAAGCGTAGCCTAATCAACAGAGAATCTCTAGTTGAAAGTATTTCAATGAAGATTTTCTCAATGATGTCCTTTAGTCTGTCTGTTTCTAGCAGATTAATCAGTTGCTGCAGATCATCATTTGTCGTGCAGTGGATATAGATGACGATACTCTGTCCTTTCTTAACCGCAACGATTCTCAGCCTCTCATGGATAAGTCCAAGTACTCGAGTGGCTTCATCTAACGGGTAATTTGCTAGATCTCTAGTAACTTTGGCGATGATTTCGTCTTCCAGTTTGTCTGCGTTTCCAACGCTGCTCTCAAGGTTCACGTGGACTCGAACGAAAACTGTATTAATAAAAAGCATAAGCTATTTTTCATTTTATAAAAAATCACAATGCTGTTAGGTCGAAGTGAACTTATAATATAAGCCTTACAACTTGCCTATTACAAAAGACTCGAAGTGTTAACACTGAACACTGAACAACATAATGAAAGCTGAGGATACGCAATGAAATAAATTATGAAACACTTTTCAATATGCATCTCAAAATTTATCTGCAATAAATTATTGCTCTATAAGGCCTATTTTACGCGCGCATGATAATTTGAGAGGAGAGACATGACTTTTGTATCGTTAAAATTCAATTGGTTCCGATCAGCAACTTCAAAAACATAATAAGTGGTTGAGGTTTAGGCAATTGACCCTCAATCATAAAGCCTCTTCCTCCTTTTCATCGACAATCTCACGCCTGACAGAGTTTCCACGGTGACTGTAGGCCTACTATTGTTACTTTAAATACTGCACTAGGCCTACATGCAATAAATTATTGATACGTTGATGATTTATTCACAGTTAACTACAACTGGCAGGGCTATTTTCAGTATCGATTTCTCTATAATGCATTCAGAATCGTTCATTAAACTGTTCTTTCGAATATTCAATCACTCAGTCGTTCATAGCCAATAATTTATTGAATTGGTCATTCAGGCGAATGAATTAACTATTAACAAACAGAAGATAACTTGCCTCCTCCTTCTGAAAGTAATTTAGCAATGTGACCTTGGTTGAAATCTCTTAAACAAGCTATCGTCGTGTTGTATTGTCGAATACTGCATTTGTGCAGAATATCCAGCAGCGCCTCGTTTTTCTCAGCATTAGTCGGCTTCGAAAGAATAAACTGTCTTTGCCGATCATTTATGACTTTCTCCGAGAATAATCTGGTGCATAGATCGCTCGTATCAAGAAAATCCACCAAACTCTCACAATTGTTCTCCAATAGTCTGATATCAGATTCACTAAGTGGCCAATTGTGTTCATATGTATGTCTATAAACTACAAAGAAACAATTCGAATACAAAAGGGTAGCAGTAAAGAATTTTTCTCAATCAGTTGAACACACACGATAAAGTTAATAAACGAAAAAGCTACAAAATGACATGTTACAGAAAGCAGAGTTATTCGTCAATGTGTCACTTTCGACACCAAATCTTTAATTGACCATAAATAATTATTTGTAATCACGAGCAGTGCTGCATGTGCTAAAAGCTTCTTCATGAATGTAGCATAATAAAAAAAGTCAACTACATCTTGTGGTATCGGCAGACGTAAATTTTACTTTGAAGTAGATCTAGACTTTAATTTCCTGCTTGACGGATTAGGCCTACTTTTAAATTGCTCTTGAATATTTCAGACTTCTTCATCTATGCGTAATAATTTGCTGGGGTATTCGACATTACCCTGAAATTTTGGACTTTTCTACCCTCACGACCATACTCCCAGGTCCCTGCCTCACCCAACCCACTCCTCTGGGGTACACGGGCTTGCCGATAAATTTAGGTTTTTCGCCATCCGTTCCTCCCGCCCTCACCCTCCGCTCCACACCTCCGATATGCCGAAACGTTTTCTTTGATATGAAACTTTTACATCTGCAAATGTTTAGTAGACCTACGGTTCTTCAAACAGATATCGTCATCTGAAAGGACGAGAGTCGAACACTCTTAAACTGTTTTCACGTAATTTGGCCTATGTAGCCTATATGCCTACATCAAACTTGATAGCAGGCATCATATTTACGAAAGATAATTAACCTCCTGCGTACAACATACTGCATTCGTTCACATTACAAAGATGATGTTGTTCACATAATGTAATAGAGGCACTCACGCGTGTCTGCAAAAGCCACACCATATGCAAAATTATGCATAGCCTACTAATAGCCTACTATGCATAGACCTATAAAATTATGTGAAAGCACTTCCTTATTGAGAGATTAGCTTCTTACCTGCATCGGCGTTTAAATAGTTGACCAAATGGTTTTGTCCACAGTCCGTTAGAGCTGAGATCAATTCATCCGCTTTTTTATCCTTCAGTATGAAATCAAGAAGTATTCTGTTCTTATCCTCTGTTGTGTTGTCTTTCAATTTGATCTTATGCACAGCTTCTCTCGTCAATGTCCCACTTGCCCGTAATTTTTCCAACAGTCCAAATTCCGGATCAATCCGATCTACCAGAAATTCTCTGTACGTCTCAAATCTCTCCTCCATTATTTCCTGACCACTTCGATTGTTCGAGTTTCGGTGTAGACACTTGGCAGCAACGCTAAAGTGGTAATATGGTGAATTGGAGATATTGGATCTCATAGCAAGATAGGCCTAGATACTCACAATAATCATGCTTAACAGGTTAGCGTTCTTAACTTTAGGGAAAAAACAATAACTGGTCGCTTCAACAGAAACCGAGTTAAAAATCGAAATCAGTTAGGAATGTTCAGTCAAAATCGACTAGGATAGGCTATGCCAGATTCAAATAAAAATTATAAGCTTATGGGTTGTAGTCTAATGATACCGGTAGGCCTAATTTTAGGCGCACTACGATGAATATCATCAGAACCAGAATAAAACTCTTGGTTTTGGCAAAATGTTAAATACAGTAAGTCAGTCCTCAATAATAGGCCTATTGTGTCAGTAAAAAACTGCGCATAAATCGCAATGTATTAATTTATGTGGTCACAGAATAATAATTATGATGACTGAATATTTTTATGGAAGTCTATAATAATTATTGTGCTTGATTTGAGGCTAGTTTCATCATTTTATCTTGAACTTCCGCCATTTAGTGATTATTGCATGGGCGGAGACTTAGGGGCGGGGGTTAGGGGACGGTCCCATCAATGTTTGTGGTGGGGGGACGTCCATGCATTTGTCCCCCCCCCCCAATACTTGAGTGCCAGGACATGCATGCATGAGTAATTGACTTCGCGCAAAAGATAAAATGACTAAAAAGGTCTTCAACTATTTTGGCTAGAAAAATGGTCTTTTTAAAGACAATTTCGACCAAATATGACCAAAAAAGGTCGTCAGAAATTTTGTCGTCGAAAATGGAAAATGTCGTCGGCCGGCGACAGTCGTCCGCCAAAAATGTCACGCCTCGGTGATTGTTCTTCGGCCGCTCGTTCGTCCCACCCAACTTCTAGAATCTAGATCAAGTCTTCGCCTATGGATTATTGTCTTTAAGTATGAGGTAATGTTAGAACAGAAGCAAACAGCTAGCCTAAGATTAGCAAATGACAATGCTCAGCGTTGACTTTGGTAGGCCCTATACAGATTCAAGATGAAATTTTTTACTTGAAGGCGAAATATAAGATGATGGGGTGTGATCATCACGGCAAATGGACAGCCAAATACATTGTACATGTAGTATAATTTATAGATTATAGGATTTTAAATGCATCAACTGTTGATCTTGAATTATTGTGTGTTGTTAGTGAATACGTCATCGACTCATCGTGTAGGGCCTACATTGTTGACAGATTAATATAACAAACTGTCCAACAAGCCGATGGCCTGATTCCTTTCATCTGGAAGTTTAGAGGCGAATCGACTTCGTGAATCATTCGAGGTCAGGGCCGCGTTAGAGTAGGTGCTAAGGGTGCTACAGTACAGGGTCCGCAGTTTTGGGGGCTTATCCAGGACCGGATTAACACACGTTGATATCATATTCCTGCTCAGATGTAGGGTGAAAAAAATGTGAGCCCAGGCACCCAGTCCTCAGAATCACAAAAAAACACATGAAGCGTGTAATATTGGCTTTCTATTATTGTGACGACATCTCTTTGTTCTAAACACACTATTATTACGTCAACAATTTTATTGCAACGACGAGTCTACATGATCAATTTGTTCTGTGGACTTCGCTCTGTGGCGGTTTTTACTTGTTATGCAATCTTTTTACCGCGTCACAAACTTCGTTATGGACAAGTTGCTGCAATATAGGCCTACTCTTATGACGTCTTCTTGGTCTACGATACAATTGTTACATCATTAGCTATTTCAATATTATTGTTGGCCCTTAGTGTACATGTAGTATGTTGTTAGGATAATAATTATCCTAAAAACATGTCTACATTATTGCTAATTCCTTATTATGACTAGGGTTGCCAACCGTCCAGATTTTTTCTGGATCGTACAGAAATAGCATCCGGTGTACAGAATAAAGAGGAGGGTCATTCTGGACAATGCAGTGTCCAGAAAAAATATAGAAGCACGGAAAAATTCGAAAGTTGCAAGTTTTAACAAAGACAACAACCTTACCGAAATAATTATATTAATGCAATATTTACTCAAACATCTAAAAATTGTCAAAAAATAATGTTAATTTTTAGAATGTGCACTCAATGTCTATGCTTAGCCTATAGGCCTACACGATCCTACTTGAATCATTGGCTCAATTTAAAATATAATGTCCTAGAAAAAATCAAAATACCAAGTCTTGATTAAATGTTATCGTGCAACAGTTTGGTTGGAAATCGTTGGCACATGTGGAATTACAGTTTTAGGAGATGACTTAGGCCTAAGTATAAGCTTAGCCTACAAGAAGTAGGCCTACTGCATCTTTTGGCAAGTTCTTACAAAACTTAAGACAAAGCCAAAAGTCGATGAACGTTGTGTAGAACTTTTTTTAAATTGTGATGCTCCAAATTTCCAGAAACTGGTTGGATACGTTTTAGCAATTCCGATTAATAAGCTTAATGCACAATGTATGTTGAACGTATTTTCTCATTGATGAGAAATCTGTAGAATGATGAACTGAACACGATGAGGTCTGTTGGAACTGGTAAAAATCTGAATCTGTATTCCTATAGGCCTATGAAAGTCGATTTCGACCAATCTTGCGAAGATTTCTTGCATTGGGTTGGGGCAGAAATGTTTGCTCAAAGCAAGCACAAGCTAAGCACAAGCTAACAGAAGTATTGTTTTAAAAGAAACCAAGATCTTAATGCACATCACGTTTGAAAATTGAGATTTCAGTCTTGTTAAAATAGTCGATAAAACAATATTGTTACTGTAGGACCTACTTTCTGTGCGTGTTCCATTATATTGTAGCTATTCCATTGTATCTATACAATGATACAGATCCTGTACCTTGCATATTTCCACATTTTCTTTTTAGGCCGATAGGCCTAGATTCTAAATGAAGGGCCTAACATATTTTGCGGGATACATGTATAGCTAGGATAATAATAATACTGAGTTTCACTCTTGTATCCCCCTCTGTCGCTGGCGCCTCTGGCCGGTATAGTGTCATTATGGTGCTCCATCAAAGTTGCGCCGGATCCTATAATCGCTACAATTTCCACAACTCGTGGGAAGCTCGCGCCATGTCCAGAAATTTCGTAATCCAAAGTTGGCAACCCTAATTATGACCGAACCTGCTTGTTTTGCAAACACTATTGTTCAAGGGTCCTACATGTATGTTGCCAAGCTTTGCTGTACAGTATGCACGCTAAAATTGCGTCATTTCATAACACTTGAGCTCCGGTCAGGTGATGCAGCTAGTGAGTAGGCCTATTTAAGGAAGGAAGAAAAATGTGTAGCGGCACATACGCGTTGAAATTATTTGTATGCACATGTTGCTGTTCAACTGGCATAGAATAACCATAACTATAACTATAATCACACTTTTATTGAAACGAAAACTAAAGCAGTTTAGCAGATGGGATATAAAAAATACAATGTTGACTCAATGGGAGACCGGGAGAGTCCTAAAAGGGTCAAAGCCCCGCTAATAAGGGTCACTCTAGAATGCACATTGAATTAGGCCTAAATAGTGAAAAGAAGGCAGATCTAATCAGGATATAAATGCAAATTTATATTTAGTTTAAATGCATAGATAAAAGATTTACAGAACAAAAAACTGAACAATTTCAGTAATGTGCACACGAAAAAAATTTACTTAACCTATGAAAAGAACTTTTTACGTAGTTGAGTTTCAAAAATATAGGACTATCAACTGTTGGCCTACTGTTACGGCCTACTGTTACGGGTCTTATGATATTCCAGTCCAGTGTTAAAGTTTCGGGTCTAGGCCTACACCTTTTACAGTTCAAGCGTCCGTCCACAGGCCCATATTCAGGGACGTAACTAGCGTTGGGCTTGGGGGGGGGGGGAAAGCTCAAGCCCCGCAAACGAAGCTTAAGCGCCCCAGATAAATCAAACCGCTGTAGGCTTACGGCTAAATACATTACGGCACCATTATAAACTCGTCATGCTCAAGGCTTAAGCCCCCCAAATGAAAAATCCTAGTTACGTTTCTGCCTATACAGGGTGGGCCATAAAAAGTAACCCCCTACGGTTTTTAGCCCATATCTTGGCCAAACATAAGAATTTCGAAATGAAATTTTAAAGGCTTGAAGACAATTCATTTTTACACATGATAGCCAGATTGCATCACAATATTTCAAACGGAGCAAAATTTATGCCACTTTTAGGGAGGCCACCCACCGTTTTTTGACGATTCAAAAACGAAACACAACAAAAACTAGGTTTTTTGGCAATATCTTGACCAAAAGTCAGAAATTGAAAATGAAATTTTACAGGCTTCAAAACAATTTCTATATACACATGATGGCCAAATTTCATCAACATATTTCAGACACAACATAAGTTATACCACTTTTAGTGAGGCCACCCAGCGTTTTTGACGATTCAGAAACGAAACGCAACAAAAAGTAACAAAACGTGATTTTATTAAGTCTTATCTCAAATAACTGTTGTCAAATTAACTTGGTAGTGCTTCACAACTTGTGTTCAATGTGTCCACCACCAGTGCCATCACTTCTTTTGAGTCTCTTTGCAAAGTTCTTGAAGGACCTGTTGATCAATCTGACAGATTCCTTATTTACCAATTTGTTTGTCATCTTGCTAAGTGACTTCTCAGTGACGTGCAGCTACGCTGGTACCCTGTTTCTTTTCTAAATAGTAATAATAATGATCATCTGGCATTATAAAGGCTATTTGAAAACAAATATTTGAGATGATACTTAATAAAATTGTGTTTTTGCTAGTTTTTGTTGCGTTATCCTTCTGAATTGTCAAAAACCGGTAGGGGCTTCACTGAATGTGGTATAACTTTTGTTCTGTTCAAAATATTTTGATAAAATCGGGCCATCGTGTGTAAATATGAATTGTCTTTAAGCCTGTAAAATTTCATTTCGATATTCTTACTTCCTACCAAGATATTTTTCAGAATAATTAAATTATTTTTTTGCAACTTTTTGTTGCGTCGCGTTTTTGAATCGTCAAAAAGCGGTGGGTGGCCTCACTAAAAGTGATATAACTTTTGTTCTGTTTAAAATATTGTGATGAAATCTGGCCATCATGTGTAAAAATGAATTGTCTTCAAGCCTGTAAAATTTCATTTCGAAATTCTTACTTCTGGCCAAGTAATAGGCAAAAAACCGTAGGGGGTTACTTTTTTATGGCCCACCCTGTATTATCGCAAAAAAATCGTATTTTGACCCTTTTGCCCTAGCTCTGTCGCAATGTAACTCGTACGTTTTGGGGACCACCCCACCTACGTGCATGCAAATAAGCTTCTATACCACCCCTACCAAACAATCAGTAGTTTTCAAATAATTTGACAGTTTTTCTGAGATCTTTCAGATTTACTCATTTTTAATATTATATTAACACTGATGAAAATGGTGTCACGACAACTCGTCTACCGACAACTCGTCTAACGACAAGTGGTCTCCGGACAATTCGTCTAACGACAACTGGTCTACTCACAACTGATCCAGCGCTTGAGAAATGGAAGCTGGATGACAGTTTTTTAGAGGTGAAGTGGAGGTTGGATTGATGAAAAAACGCAAGAGAAATGAAATCTGGATGATGGTTCTTTTACAGGTCAAATAGAAGCTGGATTGACGAAAATAACGCATGATAAATAAAAGCTGGATGAAGGTATTTCTAGATCTCAAATAGAAGCTGGATTGATAAGAAAACCGCTTAAGTGATGGAAGCTGGATGAGGGTATTTTTATATCTGAAATAGAAGCTGGATTGACTAAAATAACAGGCGATAAATAGAAGCTACATGTAGATGAAGGTATTTTTAGATTTGAAGTAGAAATGGATGCATGTTGGAATACATGAATGAAAATCATCAATCCAACTTCCATTTAAGCTAAAAACCCATTTTCGTAAATCCAGCTTTTATTTCATCAATACTACTCGTCTGTAGACCAGTTGTCGTTAGACCAATTGTCCGGAGACGAGTTGTCGGTAGACCAGTTGTCGTGGAACCGATGAAAATATATTCATGCTGCGTGTGTGGAGCCCCATTAAGTGTAAAGGGCCCTGTTCGGCCGAGCATGTTGAAGATGACTTAGGCTAATCCGGCCAAGCTCAGAGGCGGTCCCGACTACAACGCGTAGATCTACTGCACTGAATCAAAGTTTCACGCCGAAGCGCATGAGCAATAGCGAGTGAAGGACTTGCTCAGGGTTCCTTCTCTGCGACAGTGCGGCTTGAGATAGATTCCAACCCGCAGCCTTCCGGCTCTATATCATTGAACAAAGGACTGCCCCGACACCACCGCGCCTCACTTTAAAGTCAGAAATCCACGATTACCAGTCTCTGACAAAGGAGCCAATGGTTTGACTAGTTTGAAGTTGGCACAACTCTTAGCTAAAAATTCCATAACAGTATCAATGTATGACATTTTCTGGGAGGTTCGACAATCACATGTTGAATCTTCTTTATGAAAGATTACCACCCCATCTCTATCTAAGATGTTACCAGGGCTTAAGTGTGGCAGGAAGGTCATGGACGGCGTCCAGGCACTTAATTTCAAATCTCAACGCCGTCCTGCCACTTGACTTATTAGGTCAGCACAACATGGTAAGATAATGGACGTCCAGGCACTTCCTTTATGCACTTTAAGCACTGGCTGCAGTTACTATAGCCTACACACATGTTAGGCCTACTCATACCATTTTTTATGTAGCCTATTTCACCAATCGATGCCAGGAAAAATTATTTCTTGATTGATTCTCGCATTTTCTCCCAGTCAAGCATTATCCGATTCCTTCGAACTCAAATGCAGGTCCTATCGGAATCACTTCAATTCATCGTCGGAAACATGGGCTATTCGTGAACGGGGGTCATGTCCGTTTCAAACCTTATAGAAGGATGGATACGCTTTTAATAAGGTTAATCATTGGAACTTCCTTAAATTAAACAGTTCCCTGTGACACAGCAAGACGACTCAGTCTAGATCCGTTGTCTGTACTTCGCCCACACGTCTCGTTAATTATAGGCTACTAGACTACGCCTACTAGCATGGCTGCCTTCGACTATAAAATCACTGCCTTCGACTATAAAATCACTGCCTTCGACTATAAAATCACTGACCTGTTTGGCAGCAGGCAGCAAACTGTAAGCCCTATTAATAATAATAATAATAATCAGACTTCGATTTCTCTGTTACAGCAGGTTTCGAAATAATTAAAAACAGTCCATGTTGCTACCCGTAAGTAAAGCTATAATGTTACTTATAAACAAATTCATTAGTAGCCTACCTTTGTCCTTCGATATAGTAGCACAAAATGATCAGAGCAAATTTATGACTACAAATTATTATTCGATGTCGATGTTTTGCTAAGCTGGACTTGTCACTGCTTCGTAGCCTAATCGCAGGCTGTCCTAATGGGCCTACTCTGCCGTTCAGCCGATAGACCCTTTGCTAACCTGCTCGAGCCTCAATAACCTTATATGAATATGCAATATGCAGTCTAAATATGTATTCCGGTTTAGCCTCAAATCAAACAACGGTACGGTAATACCATGAGTAACGTCTGTAAAGTAGGCCCTATGCGAAAATCGTTTTTGCTTTCGATAATGAGCACAGCGTAATCTAAGAGTGTGCACCTTCAGCAGGTTACTGTTCTATCGTCTGTAAAACTAATGCCAACTGGGTGTTTAATCCTTAGCCTACTAAATCCAAAACCTATAAAATATATTAACTTGTAAAAAATTGAACAATTCTCCTATCGAAATCTTCGACGATGCTCAAACAAAACTATCGCGATGCACTAGGCCTACATTGGCTATCTTCAGCTGCCAGGTTTTTTGCTGGGAGAGGAGAGCCCGGAATGGCCCCGGATACTCCTACAGAACCGCTTTGTGTTGCAATATTGTGATTTGTGAGTAAGCGAGATACTCTTTAGGCTTTAGCCAAAAGAGATTATAAGCTTAGTGTATTATTTCAGCATAAGGCCTAAGCTACCCAATACGACGGGCCTACAAAAGCCGCCCTACATTATATTGACCATGGCATGGTCTGCTTCAGATAAATACGATGGGCCTACAAAAGCCGCCTTACATTATATTGACCATGGCATGGTCTGCTTCAGATAAATTACTATAAATGAAAAAAGCAAACCTGTTTCTGTCAATCCAATAATGTAGCTTTTCTTTTTGGCTGGCGACCTCAGTGGTCTTTGCGCATAATTATAGTGGGTTTACAGCTTAGAGCTAAACGAGCAGCTCTTTGCACAGCCATCTGTGTCATGACGAATGCAGTCTAAATCAAGAATCTGAAGTGCTCTAAGCTGCCTTCGGATCGCCTAACAACTTTAACAAGCTGGTAATACAGAGCTTTGTGAAGTCATTTTTGAGGGATATAAATTTTTAAACGAAGCGTGACGGGGGGGAGGGTGACGTGATGAGTTGCCCTAGGCCTAATCGGGTATGGTCCTATGGACTTGTGTTTATTCAATCCAAGACTTTCAGGCATTTTGACTTTAAAGTTAAAACAAATTACTTTTATTGAGATTTCTGGCGAACTTCGAACAAGTTTGAAGCCCTTGAATAAATTATTTCTCTTGTTTGTTGCAGACAAAATGCTTTGACCTAGTTTTTCGGACCATGGCTAGTAATTGGAACGGCTGTCGTGCATGCAGGCAGGCTAGCAGACGGGCAGACCAGATAGACCGATTTAACCACGCCCACAGACTCAACGCTACGGAAGCGTATGGCGGCCTCTGTACAGGCCAACCGTTGATTGACGGCAGACCATACCATACCAAGGTTCTTTGTGTGTATAGATCTTGATACCATACCATACCAGACCAGACCATCGCTGACAGGCCATAGTAGCTGACTTGATAGCTGACAGGTGATTGCCGCTAAACAGACCAGACCAGACCAGACCAGACCAGACCAGACCAGACCAGACCAGACCAGACCAGACCAGACTATTGTTGACAGACTAGAGAGCGTTAGTGGTTTCCGATGACCGGGCCTGGAGATAGAGAAAGAAATTGTATATAAGGAAGTCCGAGGTGGCCATTAGGATGCATGCTGTGGAGCGATCGGCATCGAGTAGAGTACAGTTCCGAGAAGCATCCGTAGACGTTCGGCAACGAGGAAGGCCGTGGGGAAGCTCGACATCGTGGGACATGAGTACAGTACAGTGCTGGAACGAGAAGCATCCGTGAGGACAGTTAGCAAGGGTTCGACTGCTACGACAGAAGTAAAAGACAGACTATGACTCGAGTTAATTGGAAGTCGGTTTAAATAGCGTTTTATATGTAGAACTGAATAGGCTGAACGTTGGGTGTTTAGTGGTATTAAAGTAGAAAGAAAACGAACAGTGAATTTGTCGTTCAAATCTGTCTACATTTGTATAACAAGCCTTGTAGCCGATTGGCTAAAGCGTACTCACCAAAGCAAAGATCTAGACACACTGAGAAACAACACCGGCCCAGTTTCCCGACACTACATGTAGTTCTACGCCAGTTTTCAAAATTGGGTTCTTTGACCATTGGTCTTTAATTGCTGTTGCAGTAAATTTTAGGCCTATAATAATTGTTGCACTAAGCTTATAACTTGTTGTTCTAGACGGTGATTGTGATTTTTACTGGATTACATTCGATTGCAAAGCATTCCACGCAATTTAAAATTTCATCTTGATCTTTTTGTGTTTCATCAAATGAATGAAAAGAGTAACGTATCTTTGCATTTGAGCGCCATCCATCTCCGACAACACTCTGGCTAGAACTCAGCTACCAGGTACTGTTCCTTTGTTTCACGATTCTCCGACTGCTCTCACTAGACAGGTTCGAGACTGAATATGAGTCTTTCCTATAATTATGTTTTTTTAAAAATCGGTTAAGAGGCATATCATTGTGATTTACAAAACATTTATTTCGATATAACCTACATATTTAATTTAATTGGATCTTTTAAAGATTCTTATGTCTCCCATTTGCAACTTCCTATAAGGATTCTTTCATAGTCAGCTACAAAATAATAAAATAACCGTCATTATTTTAGTATATTCACTTAGACTGATAAATAAAAATCCATCCCTCGTTCCATTCGTTGCCAACCACAAACAGTCGACATTCGTCTTCATCCAGAAGAATCCTCGATGGATATCGTAATCCCTGTAAACGAATTTCTCTCATAAATTCCAAATCTGAGTCCAGTAACAAAACACGGCTGTTGTATCGATCAAATAGCAACACGATTCCATTTCCATCGATGGACAAATAGAACGGACCATTCGTTTCTCCGATAATTGATCTACATTTATGATGTAATGACTTCTGAAGTATCCCAGCTGTATCCACTGTACTCACTGTGTGGAGGTCAAAACCACCGTGACTGACCAGAAAATTACCATTGGTCATTTGAATAGCATGTCTTGGATGATGAATACCCGCGATTGATATTCTATCTATTTCACGGATCAACAATCCATCTGGCGAATATTCAACTAATTTATTTTTATCAATAATCGCTAAGACGACATTCGATTCCTTTGTAACTGACAAACAGTCTAACCAATCCTCTCCTGGTGACCAATTCTTCAGCAATTTTCCAGTTGCATCAACCCTCAAAATTTCCATCGACTGATCATTGTCTTTGGAGTGTAGGATGTAGAGACATTTAGTTGCATTGCAGGATCCTATGTCCAATGGACAGTTTAATTCCTTCGAATTCCATCGACGACTGAAACTGAATTTCATCGAATCGTAAACTTCAACTTTTGAGCTATATTTACTCACGACAAATAATTCTTTGTTCAAGATCGTCAATCCAACGGGATTGATCGATTTATCCTTCTCTTCTGAGGCTTCAATTCTGACCGTTTGAACTAAAAGTGGATGCGATTGTAGAAATTTACCTGAACGTGAGAACAAATTCAAACAATTATTTTAAAATTCTGGGAGAAATGACAACAATAACGACAATATAAAACCAAAGACGAGAGAAAGGGATACAGACAGAGGCGTCGAAAGAGACAGGAGCTCGGGCCTCAAATTTAAATAGATCTAAAGACTTTTGAAATCGGAGTAGATGGCAAGTGACCCTTATAAAATTGACTCCCGGTTTTAACTACCAAATTTGGTCTTTAACAAATTTATTTAATTGTAATGCTAACAATACTAATGATAGGCCTACGGCCCTACACAAACGGAAGCTGGTAAGTTTGCATTTAGAAACCTCTGTGAAAAATAGCCTACTCATGTTCTTAGTTTCCTGCTTTGCGTTTATCAAGCATCTGATAATTTTTGTTCTACTATAATTATCACTGTGTTTGGATATCTCTTACAAAATTTGCCGAGGGCGCCCATGCATGGACTGAACTGATGCGGTACGTACACTATAGAGACCGACCGAACAGAATGGTACCACCAACAGGGATCGAGGAGACCGACATGCGGACGTCTATTATATTCATTCATTCATTCTTTCATTCTTTCATTCATTCTTTCGTTCGTTCGTTCGTTCGAACTAACGAACGAAAGAACGAACTACAAATGGAACTTTCCAACATGGGAAAGCTGAAAGGAAGTGAAATTCAGCTATATATACTGTACAAAAATCTCCTCCTTGAACGAAAACGCGCTCCTCCACTAGGCCTACATGTGTACCTGGTACTGCGGATCGAAGTATAGACTGCTGGGCGGCCATAGCTGCGGGATATGAAGCCGAGTGTCTCCCGGGACAACTACTACGTCTACGGTCGTGTGTTCGTGATCAAGAAGCACATTTTGAACACCATATATAGCTGAATTTCACTTCGTTTCAGCTTTTCCATGTTGGAAACTTCCATTTTTTGGTGCTGCATTTCAAACTCTCATAAACTGGACAAACTAACGAATATTTCTAATCGGCTTTATGAGTTGGTAGTAGGCTAATATGGGCGCTGTTGTTGCGTTTAAAATTTCAGACAAATCTTATAAGTTGTGACTGAATTAGGACATTTTTGTAGGGTTCTGCTTTTCATCGTATGCCTATAGGCTATTGAATCATCACACACTAGGAAAACAAATGATGATGGCAGCCGCCCCTACAGCAAGTCAGGTGTTGGCGTTAAAAAGTCGGTCCATAAGAATCCAAAGTCCCGCTATGGGCCTATAAGCAATAAATTTAGTATGTGACGACAGCATGCCTATAATAGCCTAGTTAGCGCATCATTTGTACCTGAAAGAGATAACGAATATGAGCTTAAATTAGGGGCCTTGGTCATGTGGCAGAGACTTCCAAAACATTGTATGATCGACCTAATTCAGATTTTCAAAATAGGACATAATTTTAGGATAAACATGAGTCAACTTAAGCTTATAGGCCTACCTCTTTTTCTTGGTTGTTCTAATTGTTTCGTAAATTGATCTTTCTGTGTTTCTTCTATTTTCCGATTCAGCTGGACAATGTCAATGTCCCTGGCTATGAACACCAAAATAAGGAATTAGTTAATTATCTTTATCTTCTGCATGGGTTACGGCGATTAATAAAAGCAGGCCTAGTGACTAGTTAGGCCTAATTGTTCTTAGAATTAGTCGATCAGGTCACGGGTTCACATTCAGCATAATCAGTCGAGAAATTTGATTTAAACCAAACTTTAACAGAATTAGGGTGCATTTACTCGTTCTTCTATTGTTTTATGGAAGGACGGGTTCTGAACAAAATAATAATAAAATAGCTGAACAAATTTATATAAAATAGCTTGCAAACTGCGTTGCTTAAGAATATTTGCTAATATTCAGCATTTCTAACACAACTTACAACATAGCTATCTGGGAAGCATAGTCACGGATTATGCAAAGTGCCATGTGAAAATAAAAAGCTGAATAGCCATGGTAACAGAAGCATTCTACAAAAGAGGGCAATTCCTCAGAGGAAAACCAAATAGAACATGGAAAAGAGAATGGTCACGATGCTGGTGTGGAGTGCAGTCCTGTATTCACCTTAAACATGTACGATAAAGAAGGATGATAACTTAGAAGAAGATGGGAGGCTTTAGAAATGTGGGTTTGGCGCAGAATGGAAAGAGTCAACTGGTGGTAACACAAAACGAATAAAGAAATAATAAGGGACGATACTCTATCTCTTTTCTGGCAGCAACGATTCGCCGATTAGGGCCAATCTGGACTGGCTTTTAAACAACTATAGCTAGTAGCCTAATAAAGTCTCTGAGGGATCCTAAATACCTCGAGGCAACAAACAAACAAAAAATAAATAAATAAATAATAATAGGCCTAATAATAATAATAATAAGAAGAAGAAGAAGAAGAAGAAGAAGAAGAAGAAGAAAGAAGGATTAGAGGAATCTCTCATAGTTACCAAAGTGCGATACAGCTTTTCTGAACTCATCCAGAGACCAGGTAAAAGTAACCTTCAGAGCATGTCCAGTTGAGAGCAGTTCACTGAAGACCCTCTCAATGATTCCCTTTAGTCTGTCCGTCTTCAATTGATCTATGAGTTTCATCAGATCATCGTGAGTAGTGCACTGGATGTATATGACGATACTTTGTCCCTTTCTGGCAGCAATGATTCTCTGCTGGGTCAGATCTAACAACCGAGTTACTCTTTCGAATGAGTGATTTTCTAAAACTCTTGTAAACTGGGAGATGATCTCTTCTTCCACTTCGTCTACGTTTCCAACGGAACCGTCCAGGTTTGCGTGAACTCGAACAAGAACTGGATACATAAATAGCAGAGTTTTTTACTTATATAGACCTACGACATAGGTCTAATCAAAATGCGTGGTGCAGTTATTTAATCAGTAACTTATTACTGTACTAGTTACTACTGCGGTACATGTTTTACAACTGATTTCACTCTTTATTCGTGGCTAATTAGGCTATCAACCAATGAATTCTCTTGAATTGTTTATTCGAACAATCATTCATTTACTTACTCACTCATACACTCGATCGCTCACTCACAGTTGGTAACTCAGCAGGTCAGTAATCATTAGCTTAATGTAGCCTATTAAATTAGCTAGAAAGCGATTTAATCTCCATTACACTGGTACTTAGAAGATGACTTACCTCCTCCTTCTGAAAGTAAGGCTGAAATATGACTTTGATTAGAATCGTTCAAACAATCTATTATCTTTTTGTATTGCCGAAGACTGCACTTTGTCAAAATGTCCAACAACGCCTAATTTCTTTCAGCATCAGTCGACTTGGAAGAAATGTATTGTTTCTGTCTATTATTTATGACTTCTTCAGAAAATAATCTGATGCATAGATCTCTCGTGTCAAGAAGATCCACCAAACTCTCGCGATTGATGTCCAATCGGCTGATCTCAGATTCGCTAAGTGGCCAATCGTCTCCAAATGCATCCTCATACTCTACACAAACAGCAAATAGTTACCTTCGAAAAATCTTTCACTTTTATATGTTTTGGTAACTAGGCTATAGGTTGCTCCTTTCACTCTAATTCTTGATTGCTTTCCATCTTCAAAAAGGATAAAAGTTAATATCAGGCATGTGTATGTAGGTAGGTCTACCTACATTATTTGTAGCCTAATATGAATGACTTTTTGAATTTTTGAGCCGATTTATAAAACTATTTCTGTGATATGAAAACTTTGCCATCTGCAAAGCTATAATACGCCTAGTTATTGTGTAAGAATAGGCGGCCTATAGTTTTCAACGTCACTTCAATAGCCTACTAAAACATCAACCTAAAGGATTTGCGTCTGAGACTTATTACTATGTAGCCTACAAGAGGTAGGACTAATTATATTTTGGAAAGTAGCTTACAAACCAGTTTTCGTTGCATTATTCGCCAAAAACAATTGTTTGATATTAATTTTGCCTATTTGTTTAGGCCAATTGCTGCAGCCTGCAAGGCATTCCCTTCTCCAGCATACGTCATAGACGATACTGACGCTATTCACATTGCTAAGGCAAACATTTACCACATGGAGCGTTCACGCATGTAAACAGAACTCTAGCTACCATACACGAAAAATCTCTTTATACCCCGTTACCTCAGTGAATGATGTTGACATCTTACCTCCATCGGCGTTTAAATAATTGACCAAATGATTTTGTCCACTGTCTCTGAGAGCTGAGATCAATTCATCCGCCTTCTTATCCTTCAGGATAAAGTCGAGAAGTATTCTGTTTTTATCCTCCGTTGTGTTGTCTTTCAGTTTGATCTTATGCACGACTTCTCTCGTCAATGTCTTACTGGCAAGTAATTTATCCAACAGTCCGAAATCCGGATCAATCCGATCCACCAGGAAGTCCCTGTGCTTCTCGAACCTCTCCTCCATTTGCCACGGACCTCTTAACCGGATCGCTTATAAAAAGACACTTGACAGCAGCAATATCGTGGCCACTTGGTTTAGCGTCGATAGCGCCATTAGTTTCGAACCTCTTCGTTTGCTCACACTTCCGCTGACGCTGGACAATTATAGCACTTATCGTTGCGACTTGAGTTTACGACGCTAATGGATCGTTACGGTAGGCCTACAGGAAGGAAGGAAGCTCTTATAATCAGACGAATAAATCAATATTAATGGTCGTTTCAACCTTCCTTCAAGTAATACCGTAGTCAAAACTGGTTATCAGTTAGGCAAATTCATGGCAGTCAAAGTCCTTTATAGGTTGATAGCCGAAACGAATGAATTTGCTATAGCCCATTAGCCTAAAATCAACCAAAGAAAGATTTTTTTAAATAGTCGATTTTGGCAAATGTCCTGTGTCGACGCCAGCCATGCAACCTCAACAGGTCGTGTCTTGGTCATGCGAGGTATTTTAGCAGGTAAAAATAATAGGCTAAATTATTAATGCAAGCTAAAGAAGTTACCAAACATTTAAAAAAAATTGTAGCTCATTAGACAGGTCAAAAGTAAAATAAGCAGATCATAAAATTATGAGCTGCAGCTAAAATGTGTGATGATATATCATACCATTCAAAGTTATACCCGATATACCCGAGGCACCAAGGGGGGGGGTGGATACCACCCCCTTAGATTATCGGCTGTATCTTATCCGTCCTTTGACATGAAGAGACACAAAATACAGCATTCTGTAGAGGAAATGTGGGGCTACATTTCCATGCTCAGTGAGTTGTCTTTGGACAACCGGAAGTGCTCAAAATAAATTAAAATATAAATAAAGGTGTTTTATTTTCATAACATTTTCATGTTTTTCCTAATAAACATTATTCATAATTTATTTTTTAAGAGAAATAAATTATGTCATTCTATAGAGGGCATTTAGGGCTATTTTTCATACCAATTAATTTGACATTTTATGACCGGAAGTGCTCAAAATAAATTTAAATGTGTGAAAATGTTGGGTTTTTTTTACAACGCAAACCGATAAGTTTGCATAAACGTTTTTCAGCAGCTAATACATGTTTTTTTCTTGTTATTGTAAATAAAACTAACTTATTACTAGTTTTTATAGTTGATTATTGGACTTTATTATATGTAAACTATTTTTAATTAAATAAATTATGTTAAAATCGCACAGAATCTAATATTTTGCTTATGCGAAAGTTTGCATTTTGTGGAATCGACGGGTGCCTACGGTAAAAAATTCATAACTTTGGGGTGCTTTCATATATTTTAAACCTGAATATACCATTTTGTGCAGAAATGAATGCTGAATCCATTGATGTATTACAAGGTATGATATCTCAAACCAAACCCCAAATCCAGGGGGTGGTAACCACCCCCCTTTGGTAGTCAGTGTTACAAAAAAGCTTGGTAGCCTGAGGGTTAAGCGCCGCAGCCGCAAAAATTAATCATGTCAATTACGAGCTGGTCGATACTCTTAGCAGTTGGTTCTGCATAAACGACCAAAAGATCCTAAATCACGAGATCTTTGAATAGACGGTACCAACTTTCTTGCGCAAACCGGTCTCCGGACAACGCCACAATAATATTATAGGCCCTATTTACAAGAGAGCGTGATTATCAATGTAAGAACACTTTGATGGAAATCCGGTGATCTTCAGTTTAAGATTCATCCCTTTTCTTGGACCTCAATAATTGTCCCAGAACCTGTTTAGGCGATGTTACGACAGAAGCAAGGAGTCACTCTTATGAAATTCTAAAGCTCAGGAGCGACTTCTGGAATAGAAATATAAGTTAAAACGTATTTTCTGATGCATTAGGCCTATATGTATGAGGAATGGAATTAACAGGACTGATAAACATTAAACAGCCAAGTAGAACTCGGAGATTAGCCTACATTTACGGTCTAAGTGCATCATCAACTTCGAACTTGCAGCTGCCATGTACAAAATTGTACATTTTGGAAATATGCATCCGGGCGGTTGGTGTGCTTAGAGTGGGTCCTTTGCACGGTTGCACGCCTTATTGGTCGCAATCCAAAATGTGGTCATGTCACTGATCGTATTTTTTATATGCGGGATGTTCTGCATTGACCCCCTCTCCCGCAGCAGACTATATTCCAGGTCTCCGCTTTGGTGTGGCGGTGCCTCCTAGGTGCTGCTTCAGCATATTTGCAAGAGCTCTGTCACTCTACTCTTGTAGTCTGGGTGCTCAGTGCTCTCTGCTCACTGCGCAGGGACGTCGTCGTCGTCTCCGTTCCTCCACTCGGAGCGCACTACTCATTCCCTGAGTACGAACTGCTTTTATACAGCGCCGTGCTTTCTCTTTTATTTGCTTTATGCCTAGGTTTTGCTCAGATGCGTTTTATCGCAGCTTTAATTTAAAACAGTCCTTTTTCAATCGGGGTTAGGTCGGGTGCGCTCCGTAGTAGCAACAATGAAGGGACGATAGGATAATAGGCTATTAATCTCCTAAATGAATGAATGAATATTATGAATATTTGCGTCATCGTGTAGCCTACATCGCAGGCCGACAAATTCGCATAAACACTTCCATACATCTTCGGGTTTCAGCATAAATGTCAGAAGCCAAGCCACCGCCTGATGCACCTTGGTCCTCACTACAGTTGAAATCTTTTGGTGCTAGAACTAGGCTTGCGCAGTTTCAGAATTTTCAGGAGTTTGGATGTTTTGCCACCGTTAAAAGCTTGCCGATTCGTCCAGGCAATAGATAATGAGCAAATTTCAAAAGTATTAGGTGCATCCAATCGCAGTTGAGCAAAGACTCAATACTCCTTGCACTGCAGCTCAATAGCCACTTAATGATATATGCTTCTGAACAATAAACCCAGTTGCACCTGGCTGCACTGCATGCGATTTCCGCGTAGAGAGTATTATTTCATGATCAAACCTTTTTATTGTCTGGATATAGGGCACACGCTAAGAAACAATAGCGAGTTGTGAGATTAATGCGAACTTGCGAAGAATAAGGTGACTAGTACTACACGGACATTGCTTTTGCAATAAGATATGATCATAATTATTAAGACACTAAAATCTGTGATGAAAGAATAGTAGCCTACATAATTGAACTAATGGATTATTGGAAATTAGTAACAGAACAGAAACGGAAATGGTAACTTGTCAACACAATCCAGTACTTACTAAAAGGCTACATAGAAATGCACTGAAGGACTCAAAATGTAGGCCTATAATAGGCCTACTGGTTTATAATTTATTGTGTTCATTCAAATTCCTACTGCACTCAACCAACTTAGCAAAGATCATTTGTGCAATAACCGAGTTTCATGACTTACCTGACTAAACCCGCGAAATTATAGCACACGAGTGCGATAATAATTCACAGGCAGAGTTGCATGCGTACTACCCTACCTACTCCACTTAATTTTGCCGATATCTGACTCAAATTTACAGTAAGCTTATAGGCCTACATGCAACTCGACTCAACTTAAGCCCCCTTGTCCGATTCTCAGGTAAGTCGACACACCTGGTTCTTGCACTGAAGCATTTGATTATTTATAAACTCCTTTTGGCTGTGGGTAATCTCCACAACCTTCATGGCTATTATATCGGCTGAATGAGAAAAATAGTTGCTACCGTACATCCGCTTTGCGTTGTATGCTAAACGGTATGGTGATTGTTATGCGTCAGCTATAATAATAGGCCTACGTAGCCTATCATGATCATGGGTTTTACATGACCAGTGGCGGTGCTAGAGGGGGGGCTAAGCCCCCAAAAGGTGATCAAGTTTTTTAACAGGGAAAATGATGAGATTTCGACTTACACCCCCCCCCCCTCTTAAAGAAGGTCATGAGGTTTTTCTGGACAGGGAAACTGCAAATTTTTCATAATATTTCGACGAAATGACTAAAAAGGTCGTCAAATTTTTTGCACCGGGAAAATGAAGTATTTTTATCAGATTTCGACGAAATGATAAGTCATTACCTAGATAAACATGGGTTATAGGCCTGTGGTAGGATATAGTCCTAATTCATTAAGCCTATGTTCATTGTATAAGCTTACTAACTATTTAAAATTTCTTATGTCGTATAGCTATGACGCTGCTGGTGGTTTAATCTAGTATATGGTTCGGAAGTCTATTGTTTATATTATTATGTTTGTTTGTTTATCTGTCTGTTCCAGCCTAGAGGATAGTCTCCGACGCCCCAGCGATATGAAAATTCTGCAAAACAGTCCCATACGAAATAATAATAATAATAATAATAATAATAATAATAATAATAATAATAATAATTATTATTATTATATTAATAGCAATAATAATAATTAATCAGATGTGTTCTATAGCGAAAAGTCGCTAATGCGCTACACACTTAGTCGCCGAATGTTTTTACGCATTTAAATAATTGCATTAAGACATAACATCATGATGCGAGAGACGAAACGCGATTAAAGGGTCACTTTGAAGACGAGTGTGTCACCAGTGGCCAGTCCAACGTAAAGAAACCCTCTTGCACGGTCATAGTGCAATCGTTGAGGTCTTTTGATCCGCTGATCCGGTCCAATAAGGTCTCTAACGAACTTTAGTTCAGAGTCCAACAGTTTCACCCGATCGTTGCGTCGATCAGCAACCATCACGTGACCGGCGTCGTCAATCGCCAGATGGCTTGGTTCGTTGAGGAACTCGTCCCCTGTGTCCGATCGTTTGCCATGCCAACAGACTGTGGCGTTTCCCTTACGATCGACGTCATAGACGACGTGTAGACCAACGCGTGACGCGTCGGCGGGAAAATCGCAGACGACAATTCGTCCGTCATTCGTCTCCAGAAAATGCATCGGGCGATTAATGGACGGCCGCTCCCGATCTTGAAGAAACGACCAGAATACAGACATGTAGATCTTCTGAATCAGCTTCCCGCTGGGGTCGTATTCCCTAATGGCCCTACGGCTTGCGACAAGGACCGTTCCAGTTGTGGTGACGGACAGACCGCGAAGGTTGTAGACCGTCCACCAGTGGATCAACTTACCATCTGGGTGGAAACGATAGACGCATTCGTTGCTTTCGTCGGCGACGTAGAGGGTTCTGGTGGAGCGGCAGACGGCCAGATCAGCGGTCGAGGGAACAACGATGGTGGTTGTTTTAAGGAGATTGAGAAGGGAGAGGGAACGAAGAAAGATGTTGGTTATCACAGCGTAGACCGAGATGTCCGTGGAACCATCGCGAGTGATGAAGATCTCTCGGTCGATGGTTGTTACTCCAGTCACTGCCTTGTGTTGGTCGTCTGCAGGAATCGAACCGATGAGGACAGGAGTCGTCAGGAACGACGAGTGGTCTGAATCAAACAGCGACCGACACACCATTAATATTTGCGAGTGAAAGCCTTTTACGTCACGAAAATCCAATTCTGTTTACATGTAGTTGAATGTTGCTCGCTTGTTTGTTTGTTTGTTTGTACATGTAGGCCTATGTGCATTTGCAATAGCAACTCTCAAGCTCCCTACTCAGAGGCGCTCCCGACTACAGAGCGGACACTGCATCGGAGTTTCACGCCGAAGCGCTGAGCAATTGCGAGTGAAGGACTTGTCTAAGGTCCTTTGCGCGGCGACTTGAGGTGGATTCGAACCTGCAACCCTTCTGCTGCAAGGCGACGAGCATAACCACTACACCACCGCGCCCCACAAGATTGCATTACTACAGAATGTATTGTAAAGTAATGTAAGGTAGCAGGGTGCAAGATCGTAGTTGTGAATGATGAACATGATGAGCAGTAATGATGATTCAGCAAAAAACATTTGTGCCGTGACGAAGGAATTAGAGGGTAAGTTGTAGGCTACCGGTCGTCACTTGTTCTTGCACAAAGTAATTATCTGATTGACGCAAATTTAAAGAAAAGCGAAGACTTTATACAAGAAAATTGAAAATTAGGAGTGAAAGTAAACTCGATAGAAAATGTAGGAAGTAGCGAAAGAAACTCTGACTTCACTTTGGTCAAGACAAAACGACTTGATTGAATTTCATTGCTCGTTAAACTAAGCCTACCGCTAAGGACGGTATCATATAAAGAGATATCTATGTTAAACAGATTTGCATAGCAATAAGCAATTAAACTATGTGCATCTTGCAACGCTATCTGTAATCCAGACAACCCAGTAAATAAAAAAATACATTGATAGAAACTTCTATAGCACTAGTCAGTCTTATTTTACGTGGTTGGTCAGTTACTGCACAGCGGAATAACGATTGATAATCTTGCTATAATGCAGCTGGGGACTTTATACACTTGATTCTGGATAAAGTATAACAACGCAATATGCATGTAGAACGCTTTACAAATACGGCTTGCATTCCTTTTGTAAGTTGAACATTTCAGAATCTGTAACAGACACGGCAGCCATATTTTAACCTAACTAAAGCATCGAATTTATTTGCATTTATCGTGAATCCAAGGAAGCCCCTCGTCTTCACTCAAACAAACAATCCCAAGTTGGGTATTTGAGATGGAAAACCTTCGTTTAACCCGTAAATTCAGCAATAGGTTTGACGCTTAACTAATCTTGACTTAGTTTTAACTACGTGCTCATCATGAATCATGATCGGATGATGAAATTGGAAATTGGTAAAAGAATGGACTTGCCAACTGTTGGACAACAACTAAGAAACAAAAGAAGAATGAATGATTGAAATCAGTGAGGCCAAGCCAACGATCGTATTGTGAACGAATGGTTGAACGAATAGATGAAAGAAAGAAGCAATGAATCAAAGAGTAGATGAATAATGAAATAAATGATTGAATGATCGAAAGATTGACGAACGAACGACCTATCCTTGACCTCTGACCTTTTACGGGTTCGATCATCATGTCTTTTGTTGGCTCTTTGTCGACCAATGACCCTGCACAGAAAAAGCAGTTTGATTGTGTTGTCTAAACTCTTCAGGCAGACCTTACACAGGATGTGTTGACAGTCGAACACGTGACCTTCACCGAATGCGATGGCTTAGAGTCGAAGCAACAGTTACTAGTATAATTAATTATATATTGTCTACTTCTGATGAAACGGGAAGTAGAACACATCAGGGCAGGGCCGAAGGACCTTCACTTTTTGTGAATGTCCTTTTGTTATATATTAACCTTATCAGAATTTGATAAAGCAGAATTCTTCAGATGTTGCAGCTCTTGCAAACTGTACCTCGTCTCCATTGTCCTTTCCTCAATTAAATTCATTTAGTTTATTGATCCCAAGAAACAAAGCAACTTAAATTCACAATAACAAAATACAATGCTCAAATGTAAATCTTTCAAGTTATCTGTTGTTGTTATTGTACGCTACATATACGGGAACAAAAGGTTCACACGAAGGGAGTAATCCCGCTAGTTGGAGGCCTGATTACACAGATTAATTTGACAACTGTTATGCAGTAAGTGATAAGCTGACTATTATAGTGGCCAAAGGTCGGTGTCCCGTGACAGAGTTCCCCCTAAAAGTCTCCCGCGGAGACATTATTTCGAAATAGATTCTCCCCAGGCGAATCTGTCCCAGAACAAAATCGCCCCCGGAGAGTATAGGCCTTATTCTCAAATAAAGTCTCCGGGGGAATATTTCCTCCGTCTACGAAATAAGGTCTCCCCCGTTCAGCGTGAATGGGCTACCACTGCATAAAGGTGCGAGTGGTGTTTGAAGGGCCAATTGGGTTGTCTCTACACCAGCGAAAGGCAATGCCAAGACATTGTGGAAATAAAAGAAAGAATAGTTATGGCGAAAAGTCTTTTACAAAAGTTGGAAACCAAATAAGAAGCTGAACAAGAATGGTCAAGACGCTGGTGTCGAGTGCATTTTTTTTAGCTGTGTGGATCCTAAACATGGACAAATAGGAAGGATGATATAAGAAGATAGAATGCTTCAGAAATGCGTATGATGAAAAAAGACGCAGAATGGAACGAGTCAGCTGGAGGGAACACAAGACGAATGAAGAAATTCTACAGATGGTGGAAGAGAAAAGGTCAATACTGAGAATAATACGAAGACGGCAGAGGAACTGGATTGACCACATCAAAAGAGGTGACATCATGGTAATAGACATCATCCACGGAATAATGGATGGAAGAAAAACACGAGGAAGACCATGAACGATGCTACTGGGACTGAATGATGACAAAGGAAGGCAACCAAAGAACTGAATAGAGAGGCACAGAATAAAGATGAATGGCGTCGTTATACATACGAGTCTGCATACGAGAATAACATATAGGAAAATAATGAAAGAAGAAGAATCTCTCATAGTTACCAAAGTACGATGCAGCTTTTCTGAACTCTTCCAGAGACCAGGTAAGCGTAACCTTCAGAGCACCTTTAGTCAAGAGTATTTCACTGAAGACCCCTTCGATGATTTCCTTCAATCTGCCCGTCTCCAGTTGATCTATGAGTTGCATCAGATCATCATTTTTTGTGCAGTGGATGTATAAGACGATACTTTGTCCCTTTCTGGCAGCAATGATTCTCTGCTTGGTCAGATCCAACAACCGAGTGGCTTCTTCCGATGATTGATTTTCGAGGACAATAGTTAATTTGGTAATGATTTCCTCTTCTAAATCGTCTACGTTTCCAACCGAGCCTTCCAGATTCGAGTGAACCCGAACAAAAACTGGAAACATAAAAGACTGCAGAGGTTTATTTCTAGTTATATACGATTTTGGCCTATCTGAAAATGCATGCTTGGCCTACAGTTATCTTAATCAATAACTTATTACCAGTAATACTGCGGTATATATTTTACAGCTGTATGCGCTAATTAATTATTCATGGTTATCTAGGCTATCAATCAATGAATTCTCTTTAATTCGTCAAAGAATTGATCCATTAATTGTTTATTCGAACATTCATTCACTCACTCGTTCGCTCACTCGCAGTCGGTTACTCAACAGGTCAGTAACCACTAACTTCCATGGGTCCAATTGGCTAGAAAGCGATTTAGGCCTAATCTCCAACGTAATAGTAGGCAAATTAGAAGACGACTCACCTCCTCCTTCTGAAAGTAAGTCGGCATTACGCCTTTGATTAGAATCGTTCAAACAATCAATTGTCTTTTTGTATTGTCGAAGACTGCACTTTGTCAAGATGTCCAGCAGTGCCTCGTTTCTTTCAGCATCAGTCGACTTAGAGGAGATGAATAATTGTCTTTGCCGTTTATTAATGACTCCGTTAGAATATAATCTGCTGCATAGTTCGCTCGTATCGAGAAGATCCACCAAACTCTCGTGATTGATGTCTAATCGGTCGATGTCAAATTCACTAAGTGGCCAATCGTCTCCAAATGCATCCTCATAATCTACATGAACAACAACAGTAGCTAGCTATCTTCGATAATCCAATAATAATTATTTATGCAGCAACAGCTGTAGCAGAGACAATGATTACATTTTGAAACATGCTATGAATAAGATAAACTAGAAATTGAACGGTTATGCCTACACAACTTATTATCGTGTCCTTAGAACTATAATAGCCTATAGTTCTATGGCCACTTTTTGAAAAATCAACCTAACGCTATATCCATTATGGCGGTGACATGGGCTTTGTTCTCAGCCTTCCTGCTGGATGATTCCTGGTGGGGCCCAATGCCCATGCATATGTGGGCCTCGCGTGGCCCATTTCTGATGGTGCTGGGCACTCACGGGCCTGGCGAGTCGGCGCCCATACCAATGCCTGAAGAGTGAAGACCTACCTTCAATGTTTCTTATGATGATAAACAATGCCAAGATTGAAGATGATGATGAACATGAAGATGAAACTGGACCTAATAATGAAGATAACGATGGCGAAATTGTTGATACTGATGAAGCCGAGACAACTGAATACAATCAATAAAGATGCGGATAATGCTTCGCAGTCAAAGCACTGCCACGAAAACGTGCTCTGATGCACAATTTAGTAAAAGAAAACTTTGGAATTAAAGATACGGACACAATGAGAATATTCAAAGTAGTTTGGCAGTTTCGTAATAGTTCAACCGTCCAACGACAACTGGTTCACGACAATTGGTACACGACAATATTATTGGATCACCGGCAATTGGTGAATGGAAGCTGGATGAAGGTTCCTTATAGGTGAAATAGAAGCTGAATTGGAAAAAATAACGCTTGAGAAATGGAAGCAGGATTAATGATAAAGCGCCCGAGAAATGGAAGCTGGATGCATGCTGAAACACATGAAGGAAAATCATCAATCCAGCTTCCATTTATCAAGCATTCTATTCATTATTCCAGCTTCTATTTCAGATATAAAAATACCATTATCCAGCTTCCATTTCACGAGCGTTTTTCATCAATCCAGTTCCAACTTAAGCAAGAACATTTTCATCAACACAGATCCAGTTTAAGCAAGAACATTTTCACCAATCCAGCTCCAATTTAAGCAAGAATATTTTCATAAATCCAGCTCCTAAATAATGTTGTGTAACAATTGTCGTGAACCAGCTGTCGTGGAAACAACTTAGGTGTAGGTTCATTACAGTAATTTTTGATAGATATATTATAGAAAACAGTCATGCAGACTTCGAACATAACAGCATTCAGTTTTACTAGAATTATGATTTCTTTATTTGATTTCCGAATTTTATAGATACACAATAATTGAGTCGAACAAACATGTATGACAAACCGTCACAATTAATGTAACTAGACGCTAAGTTTAAAATTCATCATAAAAATGAGTTATTTTGCATAGATAGACCGATACGGTAACGGCCCGCTATTCCGAGGGTCCACTATAATTCCGAAGGTCCACTATTCCGAATATCCGCTTTTTTCGTTATCCTTGATGGTTAAAGTTTCAGTGGGTTAGGGTTAGGGCTGGGGTTAGGGTGGGTTATGGTTGGGTGAATTAGGAATAGGTTTAGGGTTGTGGTTAGGGTTGGGGAGGGTTAAAGTTATGGTTATGGTTTGGGTGGGTTAGGATTAGGTGTTGGGTTATGGTTAGGGTTGGGGTGGGTTGGGGTTATGTTTTATGGTTATCGTTAGGGTTGGGGGGCGTTAGGGTTAGAGTTATAGTTAGGTTTAGGGTTAGGTTTAGGGATAGGGTTCGGAATAGTGGACTTTCGGAATAGTGTACCCTCGGAATAGTGGACCTAAGCCACTGAAACATTGTTGTTTTTAGTTATTATGATAGGCCTATCATCTTACAAAATTGGCTTACAAAAAACACTATTGCCTATTAAAAACCCATATCAAAACGGGGGCGTAGGGGTCTGGCCAGATCCCATTGTTCAAATTAGGCTAAGTTGCATTTTCGCTTGTTCGGATTAGGGATTAGCTTTTTACTCTATCAACAACTGGCGGTGTGATTAATTCAACACATTTGAAATCTATCACTTTTATATTTTCGGAAACTATACGTTTTCCTAGATAACATCCGTAACTTTCACTCTAATTTTGAATTGCTTTTCATCTACTAAGAGAATGAAAGTTTAATATGAGGCATATGTAGGCCTATTATAGGTGAGCCTACCTTCGATATTTTGTAACATGTAGGACTTTTTGAATATTTGAGCCGATAAGACGAAACTATTTCTGTGATATAAAAACTTTGCTATCTGCAAAGATCTATTATAGGCCTAGTCATTGTATAGGAAAATGGTTTTCAACATCACTTCAACCCTAAAACATCGTCCTAAAGAATTTGCGTCTGACAATTATTAGCATGTTTATTATTAGCAAGCAAGGCCATACAGCGCACGTGCAAGAGGTAAGCCTATAATAATACGCCTAATTAAATTTTGGAAAGCACAAACCAATCTTCGTTGAATCATTCGTCAATAGGCAATATTGTTTGAAATTAAATTTGCCTGTTATTTCAGGCCAGTTGCTGCAAGGCATTCCCTTTCTCAGCATACGACATAGAGTGTCATAGACGACATAGCAGCTATTCACACTGCAAAATTACCTTAGCGTTCACGCATGTAAACTGAACTCTATAGCTACACGAACAATCTCTTTATACCCCGTTAGCTCAGTGAACAAGATTGACATCTTACCTCCATCGGCGTTTAAATAGTTGACCAAATGAGTTTGTCCACTGTCTCTTAGAGCTGCGAGTAACACATCCGCCTTCTTATCCTTCAGTATAAAGTCGAGAAGTATTCGATTTTTCTTCTCTGGTGTGTTGTCTTTCAGCTTTATCTCATGTACGGCTTCTCTCGTCAATGTCTTACTGGCCAATAATTTATCCAAAAGTCCGAAATCCGGATCAATCCGATCCACCAGATACTTATGGTGCTTCTCGAATCTCTCCTCCATTTAGTTTCGTCTACTCACACTTCCGCTGACGCTTGACAATAACACTCTTCTCGTTGTGGTTTGAGTTTACGACGCTAATGGACCGTAGGCCTACAGGAAAAAGTTCTTATAATCAGACATCAGTATTAATGGTCGCTTCAACTTGCCTTCAAGTGACACCGTAATCAAAACTCGTAATCAGCAGGGCTGAACAGAAAACGAGGGTATACGCGGGTATACAGCGTGTACACTGTACAGCAACTCACCTCCGGCGAAAAACGGCATCGTATAGGGCCTACTCACCTCCCGAAAGTATGGCAGACGCGTGAAAAAGGCAGGGTACATGGGTACACGCTTGTAAATCAGGATGCATGCGGAAATTTGACGAAGTTTTGGCTGGACGACTAAAAAAGGTCATCAGGTTTTTCGGACGGAAAAATTTCAAAAAAGTCGTCAGAAATTTGGGGTAAAAAAGTCGATTTTTCTCCCGGTCAGCGTGTACTCACCTCAAAATTTACCAGTACAGCCCTGGTAATCAGTTAGGCAAATTCATGGCAGTCAAAGTCCGTTATAGGCTGATAGCCTAGACGAATGAATTTGCTATTGCCTACCCGGTAGCCCATTAATATCAAACAAAGCAAGATTTTTTAAAATAGTCGATTTTGGAAAATGTCATGTGACGGCGCCAGCCATGCAACCTCAACACTCAACAGGTCGTGTCATGGTCATGCGAGTTATTTAGCAGGTAAAATTAATTAATGTAGGCTAAAGAACATACCAAACATTTGAAAGATTTTTGCAGGTCATTAGACAGGTCAAAAGTAACATAACCAGATCAAACGAGCTGCAGCGACATAGAGCGCCGAAACTGCAAAATCATGCCAATTAGCCTACGAGCAGGTCGATAGTTACAACTTACATGTAGCTGTTGGTTCTACATAAACCCCTAAAGATCCTAAATCACGAGATCTTTGATCGATCGAGTAGACGGAACCAACTCCCTTGCGAAAACCAGTCTCCCGACCATAGGCGCCGAGTTGAGCCGAAGAGTGGTGGTGCCCACGGAACGTGTAACCCGCGGAATTTTTTTGGGACCCTTTTTATGGGAGAGTTATTAAAATTGCCTCATGGGCGGAGACTTGGTCCTGGTTTTAGGGGACAAATTCGCGGCCTAAGGACGATCGCCGAGGCGCTCAACGCCGAGAAGGGTATAGGGGTTTAGAGGAGGAGATGAGCTATTCGAACTTTTAGAATTTTTTTATTGCCACACTGGCATGGTAGCATCTAACGCTGTCCTTTTGATTAAATTGATAATCATAATCGTTATTTAATAATTGAAAAGCGTCCTTGGCATTGTTTAAAAAATCCACACTGAAATAGTGACATTTTAAGATGCTATCTCAGCAAAATGTCTTATTATTTCATTGCTTAGAGACATGATTTACGACTTCAATTGTTCAATTGTTTAAAAAAATCACTTTTTGGATCAACATGTAGTTCTCTTGGAATCCATATAGAAGACAAGTACAATCTTCGTTAGCATGGGCATCTTGAAGCATTTTCCCTAATATAATTAGGTCAACAGTCTCAACTTTTGCACAAGAAATCAAACAATTCTGTCTACATTAGCCACTATTTAGTGAGTCAATATTAACACTGTGGACATAGTTTTTCATATTAATTATAGTCTTTCAAATGTTTTGACAATTTAGCAAAGGCTGATTTGTCAACGCAGACAATGAGACAAAACAATATCCCGCTTTTGTGATGCTGAGAGGTGACTCTCGCGCAGTGAGGAACATTATTGAGCATATACAATAGAAGGAATTTAAATGTCTACTAAGTAGCACCGATTGGCAACCCGTTTTGCGTCTTTGTGATGACAATGAACCTGACTTGTCTTATGAAATCTTTGTAAAAACATTTAACTCTGCTTATAATGAGGCCTTCCCCTTACGTCCTGAAAAAGCAAAAACAAAATATTCTTTTCACCAACCATGGATGACGAAGGGTCTACTGAAGTCAACCAAAACTAAGCAAAAATTGTATAATAAATTTATTAAAAATCCTACAATGGAGAACAAGCTCATCTTTACTAGATATCGGAATAAATATAAATTAACTAGGATTAAAACTGAGCAACTTTATTATGCTAATGAATTTGCAAAACATTGTAACGACATTAAGAAAACTTGGCAAATCATTAGAAATATAGTCAAAACGGGCAATAGAGATACAATGATTACTGAAATAAACATTGATGGATCCCTGATAAACGATCCGGAATGTATGGCTAAGCAGTTTAATGCATATTTTACCGGACTGGCACAAGCTCTATCTGATAAGATTCCTCCATCTGAGAAAAACTTTCAAGCATTTATGCCTCCCTCTTCCATGGGATCTCTAGTCCTACTTCCAACTAATCCGTATGAAGTACTTAACATAAATAAAACCCTTAAAACTACCCACAGTTCTGGTTTTGATGATATAGATCCCTTCATAACATCCCAAGTAATTGACCTGTTGGCTGGCCCACTTTCCGAAGTAATTAATTGCTCTCTAAGAAAAGGCATAGTACCAATGGCAATCAAAACGGCCAGGGTACTACCAATATATAAACAAGGCACTAAATCTGAAGTCTCTAATTACAGACCCATCTCCATACTACCCTTCTTTTCCAAATTTTATGAAAGAGTTTTATATGACCGATTATTCTCTTATATTAAACAAAAGAATATCTTGTACCCTCTGCAACATGGGTTCCAACCGGCTCACTCAACTTCTATGTCCTTACTTGATATTCAAGATAAAATTTCAGCTGCTATTGATAATAAACAATTTTCATTAGGCATCTTCCTCGACCTAGCAAAGGCCTTTGATACGGTCGACCATAAGATACTATTGGCTAAACTTAACCATTATGGGGTTAGGGGTACTGCTCTGAATTGGTTTGCAAGCTATCTAACTTCTCGCCAACAACAAGTTTTATGTAATAACTCACTATCTGACTTCTTACCCATCCGATTTGGAGTTCCCCAGGGCTCCATTCTTGTTCCCCTTCTTTTTATAATATACATAAATGACTTGCCTAACTCTTCTTCTTTACTACATTATATCCTGTTTGCTGATGATACTAATGTTTTCCTTTCCCATGCCTCTTACGACCAATTATTTGAGTTAGCTAATGAAGAATTAAAGGCTGCAAGTAACTGGTTCAAAGCAAATAAGTTGTCACTTAATCTCTCCAAGACCAATTTCATATTATTTAGAACTAATAATAAGCCAATACCCGCTCATACTAATGATGTAGTCATTGATGGCATAACTATTCCTCAAGTTACCACATCTAAATTTCTAGGCGTGCATATGGACCAACACCTAAAATGGAATATCCATATTGATGAAATCAATAAGAAAATCACCAAAAGCATTGGCATTATTAATCGAATTTCCTACTTACTACCTTCTCATATTCTGACCAGCTTGTACTTTACTCTTGTTTATCCTTATCTTACCTATTGTAATATCATCTGGACTTCCACTTATGCTTCTCACTTAAGAAAATTGCAAATTGCACAAAAAAGGCTCTACGAATCATAACTAAATCTCCCTTTAACTCTCATACTGAACCATTGTTCTTATCACTTAAACTACTAACCATCACACAAATCAACTTTATCCAAACTTGTGAATTTATGTACAAGTATCATAACAAACTCCTTCCACCTGCTTTCTTATCTTATTTTTCCCCTACTGAATTTAATTATGGCCTTAGAAACAAGCCGGATTATAAATTAATATTCGCCAGAACTAACATCCGTAAACTTTCCATTAAGTTTCAGGGTCCACTGCTTTGGAACAACCTACCTATAAACATCCGTACCTCTAATAGCTTTTCGTGTTTTAAGCGTACCTTAAGAGCACACACACTGGAGCTTGTATTATAAACTGTTAGTTAAGTTTGTTTTCAATTTTTTTGGTTTCCTACAGCATAGCTATTGCTGTTACTATATCTTGTGCTTCCTAGACCTATTGTTCTGTAAGCTGTCATCTTAAATCTTCTTATTTCTACCTAGCTAAATAGGCCCCCTCCTAGCGGGACTTTGTCCCTTTGGTGGGCCTGTTGTTCCTAAACACTTTGTGACATCCTCTGCTATGATTGCTTTTAGCTTGATATATTTGCTGGCTGACATTTGAATTTCTTATTAAATTCCTGCACTGCATTACTGTGTAAGCCATGCTGACATGCACTTTTTCTATCATATTATGTGATCATAATATCGTGTATGTTGATGGATCAATAAACTTGAAACTTGAAACTTGAATCAATGTAATTAAAATCGTCGCCTTCGCCAGCAATAAAAAAAATGACGGAAGTGGATCGAATAAGCAGGATTTCGGTGTTTCTTGTATTCGCTGATCGGCTGAAGACCAATAATATTGAGTTCACTCGACCGCATGGGGTAAAACTGGAATAATAGTAAGGTAGACTAGCTGAGTTTTAAAAAATTATAAAGAACAGAATGATTTTTATAGATAAGCAATGCCAACAGAGAAATAATGTCTTAAAAAGCACATCTTGCCGGCTGATTTCTGGTGGTGCCCATGCATAGGCGGGCCTCGCATGACCAATTTCTGGCGGTGCTGAGCACTCACGGGCCTCGCAGAGTCGGCGCCCATGCTCCCGACAACGCCACAATAATATAGGCATACTGGTTTATAATTATTGTGCTCATTCAAATTCTTACTGCACACAACCAAGAGGCTTTGCTGTAGCAACGATCATCTAAACAATAACCGAGTTTCATGACTTACCTGACTAATAAACCCGCGAAATTATAGCACACGAGTGCGATAATAATTTTCAGGCAGAGTTGCTTGCATACTACCCTATATACCTACTCCACTTTATTTTGCCGATATCTGACTCAGATTTACAGTAGGCCTAAGCTTATAGATGCAACTCAACTCAACTTAAGCCACCTTGTCCGATTCTCAGGTAAGTCGACATACCTGGTTCTGGCGCTGAAGGCTTTGCTTATTTATAAACTCCCTTTGGCTGCGGGTAATCTCTACAACCTTCATGGCTATAGGCGAATGAGAAAATAGTTGCTACACCCGCTTTGCGTTGTACAGGGCCTATACTATAGGCTCAATGGTGCGCTGATTGTTATGCATCAGCTATAATAGGCTTAGGCTACGTAGCCTATCATGATCATTGGTTTCACATGTGACATGACCTAGATAATCATGGGTAATAGGCCTGTGGTAGGCTAGAATATAATGCATTAATCTTATATTATGTTTATCGTATAAGCTTACTAATTATTTTTTTAAAATTATGTCGTATAGCTATGACGCTGCTAGTGACTTAATCTAGTCTGTGGTTCGGAAGTCTTTTCTTCATAATAATTATGTTTGTTTGTTTATCTGTCTGTTCCAGCCTAGAGGATAACCTCCGACACTCCAGAGATATGAAAATTCTGCAAAACATTCTCATACGAATGTCTAGGTCAACACAACATTTTTAAACTAGAAATTTCGTTTCAATTCTGATATACGAACATCTTAAATTTTGATTCTAGGACGTTTCATCCCAGGACGATTCATCCAGTGGACGGTTCATCCCAGGACGGTTCATCCAGTGGACGGTTCATCCCAGGACGGTTCATCCAGTGGGCGGTTCATCCCCGGACGGTTCATCCCCGGACAGTTCATCCCCGGACAATAAATAGAGATAATAATATGATACATTAGTCGAACCTCAAGTAGGTCCCGATAAATGGTTTACCATGAAAATGGTATTTTATCCCGGGCTTATTCCCCCTAGAAAGCACTAACCCGTTTTTATATGATATCTATTTTACACCATCAGGACCATCAGTAATCTTAGATACGCGGATGACATACTGTTGATCGCTACATCACCAGAGGAACTCCAGGAACTCGTCAATCGTGTCGAATCCGCTGCCAAGGAGTACGGTTTAAAGATAAATGTTTCAAAGACGAAGGTTATGACCAATACCGATAGGATCCTCAGGATTTTTGTCGCGGACAGTGAACTCAAACAAGTGGATAACTTCACATATCTAGGCAGCAAAATCTCAAGCGATGCAAAGTGCTCAGTCGATATTAAGTCCAGGCTGGCCATGGGTATGGCGGTCATGGTGAAGCTTACGAAGGTCGGGAAAAACAAGTCCATTAGTACTCAAACCAAGCTTCGTTTGATGAAATCCTTGGTCTGGTCAGTTGCAACCTATGGTTGCGAATCATGGGTGCTTAAAAAGGCGGAGGAAAAGCAGATACAGAGTTTCGAGAACAAATGTACCCGTAAGCTTTTGCGCATTTCTTGGACGCTCAAACTTACCACAGAGCAGGTTTATCGGCTTGCCGGAACTTCACCAGAGCTCGTGGGTTCCATCAAGGCTCGCAAACTCTCCTATTTCGGTCATATCATCAGGATTCCCCAGGATTGCGTGGAAAAAGCCATTATGCTGGGTCACGTGGAAGGTTGTCGACGCAAGGGTAGACCGCGTATTAGCTGGATTGACAACATTCTTGCTTGGTCCCGTCTTTCCGGATCCAATCTTCTCGCCGCTGCACGCGATAGGAGGCAGTGGAGAGCTGTAGTCCATGCATGCGACCAACCGTCGCGCAGCGACGTCGGTGATTGACATGACATGACATGACACCTAGTTTTTAAAAAGATTTTTTTCTAGATTTTATTGCATGTTTTATAGGCTTATGTTTTCTAATAATTATGATCTCTATTTTATTCAAAATAATATATATGAAACTATTTGTATCTATTCAATCGCAGGTTCTACGGGCTTGTGTCTTCTTTTATTATATGATTTAATTACATGTTAAATAGGCTTATGTGTTCTTATATGATATCTATTTTATTCTAAGTATTTTTTGACTTTTTAGATCTATTAGATTGATATTTTATAGGATTATGTGTTCTTTAGTACCTTAGGCTTGTGTGTTCTTTTATGATAATTATTTATTACTGTCGATTCACTCTGTTATATAGGCTTATGTGCTCTTACATGAAAGCTATTTTATTGCAAGTATTTTTGACTTTTTATATCTATTACAGTGGAAATTTTATAGGATTAAATTGCTTAAATTTCCGTCCATTGGGATGAAACGTCCTGGGATGAAACGTCCTGGGATGAACCGCCCATTGGGATGAAACGTCCGGGGATGAAATGGCCTGGGATGAAACGTCCCCTGGATGAAACGTCATGGGATGAAACGTCCGCTGGATGAAACGTCCACTGGATGAACCGTCCGGGATGAACCGTCCGGGGATGAATCGTCCGAGGATGAAACGTCCGGATACCTAAATTTCGATATTGTGACTACCGTTGCAAGATTGCGACGCCATCTCTGATTCTTATAACGTATCAGGAATGCGAATCAAAATAAAATGGATATCGTGTGGATTGATTCCAGGGGACGACTGAAAAATTACCTATCGCGAATTGAATACTGGTGACATGAAAGTTTAAGGTTCTCATCAGGCTGGGTACCTTCTGATCTGTATGAGTTTTGAGGCACCCTTTTGACTTGCAAAACGGTGAATTAATAGTCTCTTTCGCCCGCTCTGGAACGATGCAGAACCGCTCCTTCTCTGTGATGGATACAAGGGCGAGTTCAGAGTCTAGGAGCACTCCGATGTCACGCACTACGAAATAAATATCATAGATGGGAATTCTGTGGAGAGAACGCTCCGGTCTGGCTTGGCCAGCTGTTGCCCAGTGTCCATCCACATAAATTAGGTTTTTCGGGCGTTGAGGCGGAGTCGATGTGAGGACAGTCAATCAGTTAGAACCTCCATTGCTCGTTGCACGGTGCAGGATGCCTCAAGCGCTGCGCGTGTAGAGCAGTGCAGATAATAATAATATTATGCCTGTGTTTCCTCTTCATACAGCTGGTGTAGCACACCTTTATCTCTGAAGCGCACAACAGACGGAGAACAGGAGCACCTTCTCCTGTTCTTCGTGTTTTTAGCCACGGAAACGAAACGGCATCACTTATTTAGGCACCGTGTCCATCCGTTCAAATGGGGGGGGGGGGGGGGCAATGGGGCATACCAAAGGGCCTTGTGCTACAAGATGAGTGTCGCTCAACCGTGTCGCACAACCATCCATGGAGTTACCAGCGACATTGTTTTTTATCACAATGTTTCTTGAAATTGACTAAACTCTTAAATATTCACGTAGCGGATGCAAAAATACATGTTGCAGCTTTACTTACTTAGAATTTACTTAGTCTGTCCATGCAGGTAAACGCACTTCCTCCATACATCCCTGTCTATCGCCAGTTCTTCAGCTTCCTCCCATGACATCTCAAGTCATCCTTGATAGTGTCCTGCCAGTACATGACCTGTTTGACTTTTCGATCCTTATGGATACGAACAACATGACACCTCAATATTCTCTTCTAATGATGTTTCCACATTCTCTTGTTCCGTCTTCTCTCTATTTGGGTGTTTTCGCCACGATGAATGTAGAATACTCTTCAACCACCGATGGTGCGCTGCCTCCAGTATGTTTGCTATTCATCACCGACGTGAGCAATACTTTAGCGTCCTTGTCTATTATAATAAGATAAGATGAGACAGGCATATTCTTTAATAGACCAACACTTATTCTGTATGTTGGTATACAGACATGGTATAAAAAACGCATATCATCTATAATAGGGTCAATCAAACGTCAAATGTCGTAAAATAGCACACAATAGTTATAGAATATAGATCAAATAAATTATAAGTATGTTCACTGTTCATATAATTATTGATCAACTATTTATACCGTACTTTGGTCTGCATGTGATGACATTTAAATAGTGCATCGTTGTTAAACATGATTTCCTTCTTCGGATGTCCGCCCTAAGGATTATTCGATCGTGTAGTCTTGGCCTCATTGAATCATGCTGTGGCGTCAACGGTGAGACGAGGGGTTAGAAATCGTCGCCTAAGAATTATCTTGTCGTATGTCCATCTTTTTCTAAATCGAGTTTAGACTTGATTTGTAACAAAAAATTGTTGATCTTTCTTTATTGTTAGCCGTTAGGAGATACGACAAGTCGTTTTAAAGATATTCAACGAAAACTACTTGTCGTATGTCCATTTTCAGCGTGATCTTTGTCGTATCTCCTATTTATTTTTGCCGTATCTCCAGTACCGCATTCACGGTTAAAAGTGCATTGTCGTATGTCCAGAGAAAGCTCGTCGCTGATTGGACGATAAGGAGATACGACATAAATTATAGGCTACTGTAACTGCCCACTTTGTTGTATCATAGTGTCGTGTGTCCAGGGATTAAAAACGTTCTTTTATGAAAAAAGGGTGTTAAACTTGCGAAAATTGAAACGAACAAAGTAGCCTAGCAAATGATTGTGTATTGCTTTCTTTTATTATTTCATATTTTTCCTCGTCAGGATGACTTGCGGACACTGCATCGGAGTAATAATAATAATAATAATAATAATAATAATAATAATAATAATAATAATAATAATAATAATAATAATAATAATAATAATAATAATAATAATAATATAATAATAATAATAATAATAATATAATAATAATATAATAATAATAATAATAATAATAATAATAATAATAATAATAATAATAATAATAATAATAATAATAATAATAATAATAATAATAATAATAATAACGCATTTTCTGGAGACGGAAATCGGACGAATTGTCGCCTGCGATTTCCATGAGTCCGACGCGACAACAACAACAACACGCAATTAAAGAGTCACTTTGAAGACGAGTGTGTCACCAGTGGCCAGTCCAACGTAAAGAAACCCTCTTGCAGTGTCGTAGTGCAATCGCTGAGGGTTTTCGAACCGCTGATCCGGTCCAATAAGGTCTCTGGTAAACTTTAGTTCTTCGTCCAACAGTTTCACCCGATTATTGCGTCGATCAGCAACCATCACGTGACCGGTGACGTCAATCGCTAAATGACGTGGTTCGTTCAGGAACTTGTCGCCGGAGTCCGCTCGGTTACCATGATAATTGCAGGCGGGGCTTCCCCAGCGATAGACGTCATAGACGACGTGTAGACCCCCGCGTGACGCGTCAGAGGGAAAATCGCAGACGACAATTCGTCCGTCATTCGCCTCCAGAAAATGCGTCGGGTGTTTCATCGATGGCCGCTCCCTGACCCGGAATAGGGACCCCTGCAGAGGCGCGCTGATCGTCCGAATCAGACCCCCGCTGGGATAGTACTCTCTGACGGCCCTACCGCTTCCAACAAGAATAGTTCCAGTTGTGGTGATGGACAGACCGCGGAGATTGTCCACCGTCCACCAGTGGATCAACTCACCGTGTGGACGGAGGCGATAGACGCATTCGTTGCTTTCGTCGGCGACGTAGAGGGTTCGAGTGGAGCGGCATGCAGCCAGATCAACGGGTGAGGGATTGGTGTTCGTTCCGAGACGGTTGAGAAGGGAGAGGGATCGAAGGAAGGTGTTGGTCATCACAGCGTAGACGGAGATATCCGCGGAACCGTCGCGGGTGATAAAGATCTCTCGGTCGAGGGCTGTTACTCCGGTCACTGCCTTGTGTCTTGCGTTTTCAGGGATCGAACCGATGAGAACTGGATTCGTCAGGAACGACAAATGGTCTGAATTGTACAGCAACCGACACACCATTAACATTTGCGAGTGAAGGTCTTTAATTAACGTCACTAAAGTATAATAATGCTGTTCAGTTGAAGGTTACTGTAAGCTGATTTTCTCTTGCATTTGTATAACGATCATTGAATGTGCGACGATAGTCGTCCCAGACATTTGTATGCTTACTGCTTAGTCCACCTGTTAAGTTAAGGCGGGAAAGCGTCGTCGAGCGCTTTGCGTACCTGAGGGCGAGAGAGAGATAGAGAGAAAGACACAGACAGGCAGAGAGGCAGAGAGAGGGACTGAGCGATTGCAGGTGGGTTGTACGCTAAGAAGATAATAGATTTTTGTATGAGAGGAAGGCAAAGTGTTGATAGAGTATAGAGAGAAAGTGAAGTAAGATGGCGATGAAGTATTATCATTGAGTTGTTTGATTCACGTAAATTAGTGTTTGTTTGCTACTGCTGGATTTTGAAGAAGAAAACACGAGAAACTTATCGTTGTTTTGCGTAACAAAGTTATAGAACTGTAGACACTTATAACTAGCCATTAGCTACCGCGGTAAAGTTAATTTAGGATAAGTTTAGGCAGCGCTGAACATTTGAAAAGACTGGAAAGGCATGAGGGAATAAGCTCACAGTTACATTACTACTGAATGTGTTGTAAAGTTATGGAGGGTAGCAGGGTGCAAGATCGTTGTTGTGAATGATGAGCATGATGAACAGCAAAAAACATTAAATGTTGTGGCGTGCTGAAGGAATTAGATGGTAAGTTAACTTACTAAGTTGTACCGAGCGTCACTTGTGCAGGAGCAAAGTAATTATCTGATTGACGCAAATTTAAAGAAAAGCGAAGGCTTTAAACGGGAAAATTGAAAAGTAGTAGTGAAAGTAAACTCCCGTTTCCTCTTCGTAGTGTCCGTGATTTGGGCGTCACCCTTGATAGGGGCTCCGGGTTCAAAGGGTTAAAACCATTGTTCATGCTTTTATTTGCTGTCGAATCGACTACTGCAACTCACTGTTTGCTGGGTTTTCCAAAGTTCGCTTATCCTCCCTTCAGTCAGTTATGATCTCGTCTACCACTCTACTCCCACATTTCTACCTACATGACTGATGTTCTTCCCTGGCTTCCCGTTGCCTCTCGTATCCAATTCAAGGTACTGCTTAGTTTGAAAAACTCAAAATGGACAAGCTCCCAGATACCTTTGTGAGTCGATGCATAAACCCCTTTCTGCAATCTTTTCGCGGCATCTCCGGTCTGCTGATCGACTTGATCTATTGGTTCCAAGGACAAGGACTGCCATGGTCCAACACCGTGCCTTTGCCATTGTAGGCCCTTCTATGTGGAATGACCTTCCTCCAACTATCCGTAGTGAGATCTTATTGGGGGTATCATCTTCAGCCCTTCGCTACTTGAATTTTTTTATTTTCTCGGGGCTGTCACGCTGAGAGCGCCTTTGAATTGCTAGTCTGTAAGAGGCGCTTTATAAATTATCATAGGCCTATACCAAACCATACCATAAACTCGATAGAAAATGTAGGAAGTAGCGAAATAAACTCTTGACTTCACATTTGCCAAGTCAAGACGACTTGATTGGTCTTCATTGCTCGCTAAACTAAGCCTACCACTAAGGACGGTATCACATTGATTGTCATAGAGAGATCTATGTTAAGCAGATTTGCATAAAAAAAGGCACTAACAATTAGACTATGTGCATTTTGCGTTGCTATCTGTAAATTCAGACAACCCAGTAAATAAAATACATTGATGGAAACTTCTACAGTGCTAGCGAGTCTTATTTTACGTGGTTACCGTTGGTCAGTTAGGTATAGGCCTACTATAGGCCTACAGCGGAATAACGATTGATAATCTTGTTAAAATTGCCGCTGTGCCTTGCCTTCTGGGGACATTAGGTCTATTATAACAGGCTATGCTTGATTCTGGACAAAGTAACATTGAAGTAATATGCATGTAACCTAGAACGCTTTACAACTACCGCTTGCATCCTGTTTGTAAGTTTATAATGAGCATTTCAAAACCTGTAAAAGACCAGGCGGTCATGTTTTAACCTAACCAACGTATTGAATGTATTTGCATTTAGCGCCAATCCAAGGAAAGCCCTCGTCTTCACTTTAACAACCATCACCAAACTGAGTCTTTGAAATGGCAAATCTTCGTTTAACCAATAAACCCACCCATAAGTATGACGCTTAATTTCTCTAGATTTAGTATTAACTACGCACTTATCATGATCGGATGATGTCATTGGAAATTGGTAAAAGAACGGACTTGCCAACTGTTGGACAATGACTAAGAAACAAAAGAAGGAATGAACGAATGATCGAAATCAATGTAGGAGCATTAGGGTTGTCCAGAATAACAAAAAGTTTCAGAAAACACCCAAAGCGAAATTTTTCCCATGACTTTGTTCATGTCTGGGCTACAGATATTTTTTACAGAATTTTAAAATGTCATCCTGAGGTCCCTCATGGCCTCTGAACTTAGGGACCGATTTTGGTCGAAATCGCACTGTATGTTCAATACGAACAACTGATAGCTAACCAGATAGGACTCACAGTTGCACTATTAGACACCAAATTGATATAATTTTCATTACTCTTGACTCATCAGATATAGAACAAGTTGAAACGTACTATATGAGCAATATGAGGGGCCGTCCATAAACGACGTCACGTAATTTAGGACGATTTTTTTACCCCGAACCCGCTCGTTACATGTTGTCAGAAATTCATACGATATCTAGTCAGAAACTGTCACAAATAGTCACATATGTGGACTCGGCCTCTCCCCGAGGTGCGTGACGTCATTTGTGGAAGGTTCCCAATGAAGTACCGATATGCACCCGCCGCAGGCGTCGCATCATGTGGTTCACATCCCTATTTTTCACATAATGTTAGTAATGCGACTGTTACGAATGCCTTAACCCAAAGATTATAATTATGCTTAAAGATGTCGACTCTCCAACAGCACCCAGACTATGATTACGGGACACTAGGCCTATTCATAGTTCCTTGCTTAAAGTCTAGTCAAAAGTTTGGCATTGCTTCATGTGCTCTTCGAAATCCTCTAAAGGCCATGAAGGATCTTTGTTCAAGATCGGTCGTAATAATGGTTGCGAGGTCTGATAATTAATAAGCTTCAGTCCACGTTCAGCTGTGTCCTTCATAACTTTTACAGCATGAAACAATTTCTCAGCTGAGATGTAGGGTAAAGACCCCAAAGGTGAGCACCTTAACGAAATTTTGAAATTGTAGGAAACTGATAGAATATAGCAGACTTCTGATAGTTGCAATAGGTAGGTACAATATATGTCTATACAACATATAACCATTATAAATTAAAATAATTGACATTATATTTTTTATAATAAAAATAAAATTTTGAAAAAAGTGCTCACATTAGGGTGCCATAACTTAATGTGAGCACAAACAAATATTGCACTATCTTGCATTATAATTACAGTAATGTTCATATTATTGTGGACAAGGCTAAAAAAACAGTTATTTTCACATTTTGCACTTATTTTATGCAATCATAGGACTGAGAACATCATATGGCATGGCATGGCAAGGCATGGCATGGTATGGCATGGCATGGCAAGGCATGGTATGGCATAGCATGGCATGTCATGGTATGGCATGGCATAGCGAGGCATGGCATGGCAAGGTATGGCATGGCAAGGCATGGAATGGCAAGGCATGGTATGGCATGGCATTGCAAGGCTTGGCAAGGCATGGCATGACAATGTATGGTATGGCAAGGCATGGCATGGCTTGCATGGCGAGGCAAGGCAAGGCATGGCATGTAATGGCATGGCAGGGCAGTGCCACGCCATGCCATACCATGCCATGTCTCGCCGTGCAAGCCATGCCATGTCATGGCAAGGCAAGGCAAGGCATGGCATGACCCTGCCATACCATGCTTGCCATTCCATGCCATGCCTTGCCATGCCATGCCTTACCATGCCATGCCATGCCATGCCATACCATACCTTGCCATGCCAAGCCTAGCCATGCCTTGCCATGCCATACCATGCCTTGCCACGCCATTCCATGCCATGCCTCGCCATGCAAGCCATGCCATGCTTCGCCATGCCATGCCATGCCATAACATGCCATGCCATGCCATAACATGCCGTGCCATACCATTCTTTGCCATGCCATACCTTGCCATGCCCTGCCATGCAATTTCTCAGTTTAAACCTCCTGTCACTTCTAATATAGTAAAAAAATGATGTCCTTAATGTGAGCACGATGCTCACATTGCGGTACTGTTTCAGTGCTTCTAGTGTAGTAAAATTGATGGCCATAATGTGAGCACCATATGCTCACAATGCGGAACTCCTTTGGTGCTCACATTATGGTACAGGCAGTCAGTATGAGAAAAAAATTCTTGTAAATAAACGGCACTAGAAAAATCTCTTATTATCGCTCACTGTTAAAGTGGACATTAAACAGATTCGAACAATACCAGTAGCTATACCATGGCCAAACACACGACTAAGTTTTCGATTATTTACGAAAAATGAAAAATAAGATCATTTGCATCATTTTGTTTCAAATAATTTACATCTTTCGAAAAGAGTGTCAACAAGTATATTTAAACGTTTTCTGGTGTGCTTATGGTTACTACCATAGATATTCGCAGTGTGACGCCACCAAATATGATGATTTTGTGAAATATAGGGGGATGCTCACATTTGGAGGCTGCTCACCCTTGGGGTCTTTACCCTATGTTTGGTCACATGACCATTGATTGGATGGCTTAACTAGCCAGTCATTGCTGATATCCAGCAGTCAGAACAAAGTGTGTGATTCTGGGTCAGTTAGGTTCGTAAAGGTTGTATCGCGAGCAACTTGTTTGAAGGCAGGACCTATCGAAACTTGTAGATGGTCGCCTCAGGCATTCAGTGGTGTTGCTAACAATCGAGTCGCTAATTGTTGCTTTCGTGGTATTTTTGCTCAAAAGTACAAATGGAACAAATTCTTCTGAGGTACTACCAGTGTGAGAATGGTGGAAAAATAACGGGGTGGGTTGGCCTATGATCCACTTGGAATTGGTGTGTGAAAAACATACTTTACTATGGGTTTGTAGGAAAGACTGGAGGCTTGGAACCATAACGACCCTGAAGATTCTTGCCCTGGGTACCATCGGTGGTTGCCAAGTTAATCCATTTCAGTATTGGCAACTGCCATTATCAACATCACTAAAATCAATCATGTCATGGACAAAGCAGGGGAATCATCTTGCTGGAGCATCAGCAAACGACGCAGCTGAGCGTGGACTGAAGCTTATCAGACTTCGCAACCATTGTTACGACCGATCCTGAATAAAGATCCTCCATGGCCTTAACAGGATTTCGAAGAGCACATGAAGCAATTCCAAACTTTGACAAAAAGACATTAAGCAAGATGCTACGAATAAATCTGAGTGCTGTTGGAAAGTCGACATCTTAACGCATATCGTCTTTGTGTCAAGGCATTCGCAATAGTCGCATTACTAACATTATGTGAAAAATAGGGATGTGAACCATAATTATGATGCGACGCCTGCGACGGGTGCATAATTTTATTGGTACTTCATTGGGGACCTTCCATAAATGACGTCACGCACCTCGGGAAGAGGCCGAGTCCACATGTGTGACTATTTGTGACAGTTTTTGACTAGATATCGTATGAATTTTCTGACAACATGTAACGAGCGGGTTCGGGGTAAAAAAATCGTCCTAAATTACGTGACGTCATTTATGGACGGCCCCTCATTTTGCTCATATAGTACATTTCAACTTGTTCTATTGTTGATTAGTCAAGAGTAATGAAAATTATATCAATTTGGTGTCTAATAGTGCAACTGTGAGTCCTATCTGGTTAGCTATCAGTTGTTCATATTGAAAATACAGTGCGATTTCGACCAAAGTCGGTCCCTAAGTTAAGGGGCCATGAGGGACCTCAGGATGAAATTTTAAAATTCTGTAAAAAATATCTGTAGCCCACAAATGAACAACATCATGGGAAAAATTTCACTTTGGGTGTTTTCTGAAACTTTTTATTATTCTGGACAACCCTAAGGAGCATAGGTCAAGCCAACGATTGTAATGTGATCGAAGGACACAATCACAGTAATAAAATGAACGAATGACTGAACGAACAGATGAAAGAAAGAAACAACGAATGAACGAGTAGATGAATGGAGATATAGGCTAAGTAATGGCGAACGAATGAGTAAAAAATGAGTAAAAGAAAGAAAAAAAACGGATGAACGAAAGAATGAACGACCGACCAAGCCCTGAACTCTGACCTCTTTTAGGTTTGATCACCAAGTCTCCGACGACGTTCCTGTACTTTAGCGGACGGATGTTGAAGTTCTTGAACTGGGTGGTCTTGATCCTCGTCGTCATCAGCTGTTCCACCTCATCTGTGCCTTCCTCGCCCTGTTCATCCGCTTTCTCCAGCCTCTGTATCAGACTCCTGATACTGTTGATGGCTGCCGAGTTGTCGCTTATTATGGCGTTCGTCACCTCATCAAGTTGCTGCAGCAGACTATTCTCATCTCGTTCGACTAGCGCTCGGCACATCTGTGCGCGACTCTCTATTTGAATCCGGATCGAGGCCCCTTCTTCCTCGAAGGCCTCCTCGGCCGCCTCAAGCTCTTGCATCTTCTCACGAAGATTCAGCGCCAAATCAGCGATGGCTTTAACCTTACCGCTGTCTTTTTTTTGCTCTCTGTTGACCGGTGGCTCTGAGGAGAAGAAGCAAATTTATTGTAGCAGTGTTTTGCTGAAACATCTCAGGCAGTTCTTATACGGCAGGGCTGTATCCTACTGGTCAATTTTGAGGTGAGTATACGCTTACCGGTAGAAAAGTCGGCTTTTTGGTCCAAAATTTCTGACGAACTTTTTTTAGTCATTCGCTCCGAATTTCGCAAAACATACGCCTAAATATTTTCTCAGGGTCAGTATACGCTGTAGGCTGTACCTGCGTGTGTGCGTGTACCCTGGTTTTCGGAGGTGAGTATACGATGCCTTTTTCCCGGAGGTGAGTAAACGCTGTATAGTGTTTACCCTTGCTACTGGTGTATTGGCGGTCCAACACGTGACTGGATGCTTTGTCTTTTTAGGATCGATGACGTCGCCGCAGCAACAGTAACATACACCGTGATTCAAAAAAGTAAGCCAAACTGTTTTTCGTATAACATTATCTCCAATGCGTGATAACATATCACGCTAAAATTTTCAAAATACTTGGAGAATTTAACCAAGAATATGTTTCCAACATTGTCTGATGATTAATCAATGTAAAAATTTTTCCAATATATACAGAATTTAACCAAGAACAGGATTCCAAAATATCATGTCATAAATTTGAACTGATAGAAAGATATGAATATTTCAACTTCATCTCCAGAAATTTCGGTTTTCAGCAAGTCTGTTATGGCGTTCGTTGCGTTTTCGATGCTTGATACATGTAGTTCCCAATTTTGGTGTTCAGTGATTCTGAAGTAAAAATTAACGGAGTATATTGTCGCAACGTTCTGCTGCCACAACATCTTCCACCTGTTATCAGAAATCTATAGCCCAAGAAGGCTATTTTTCGCAGAATAGCGCCAGCCCACACAGCCACGGAAACCATAGAAATGCTGACAAGAGAGACGCCAGACTTCATTTTTCCCACATTATGGCCTCCGAACGCATTTTCTCCGATCCCAGGTGACTTTAGCAAAAAAGGCGGAGCTATGTAAAACTTCGTCTCCTAATTTGCTGCATATGGGTCAATGTAAAAATAGACTGACCACGCCTCTCCTCCGTCTTTCAGAAGATTGTTGATTCCGTTCGGCACACCCATTTTCGCCTACTTTTGAACTAATTTAGGCAATAAAATGTCAGTTTATCGTTATTATGTTATGAAAGCAGCACACGAACGTCTAAAATACACAAGGTAATGTACCTAGGTTTTCAATCGTCGAATTGGTCTAAAGTTTTTCGGAAAAACTGTAGTATCGAGACCGAATGTCGCTTACGGTCAGGTGTGGGTCGTTTAGGGTCAGGTTTGGCGTCGTGAGGGTCGGTTAGGTCAGGTTAAGCGTGGTGAGGGTCGATTAGGTCAGGTTACCCTTCGTGAGGGTCGGTTAGGGTCAGGTTATGCATCGTGAGGGTCGGTTAGGGTTAGGTTTAGGGTTTCGGTTAGTGTTAGGTTTAGGGTTAGTGTCGTTAATCATTCGCCGATACTATAGTTTGCCAATAATAGTAATAATTATTATTCATTGTATGACATTCAGCGGCTTTATTTAAAAAAAACATGCTTTCAAAAGTCGCTGTTTGTCAATTTCAACTTCAATATATTTGCTTTATTCAGCGTATTTTTCGTCCAGGGGACGTTGACTCTTTCATCTACTGCCCTTTTCAGTGGTAATCATTGCTGTGTTCACTCCTAGATATATTGTCCTTTTGCGTCGCTAATGAGGTCGCTTCGGATTTGGACCAATCACGCAAGCGATATCAGTCCATATTGCTAAAGTCACCTGGCATTGGCGAAAATACCCTCCGAACAGCCAAGATTCGAATCCTGCCGACTATAAAATGTGGAACGTGATGCAAGACCGAGTCTACCAGACAACAATCCATGATATAAACGATCGGAAGCAACGCTTGATGGAAGTATGGGATGGCCTAGACCAGAGGATAATCGACGATGCTGCGTGCAAGCAGGAGGAGGACATTTTGAGCATCTTAATTAATTAAATAACCAAACCATACTGTTGGAACCGGATTGTTTGTTGAATCCTCTACATACCTGGAAAATGTTAGAATGATTAGGCCTAATTACCAGGCCATAAAGATACTGAAAAACTGTTTGACTTACATTTTATTGAATCTAACAGAAAATTTATTGTAAACTGAAATTTCGGCATATGAAGTTGAAGGATTCATATCCTTTTATCCGTTCAACTTTATCTCATGAAATTTGGGAATCATATTCTTGATCCAAGTCTCTAAATATTTGGAAACTTTTAGAGCAATATGTTATCACACATTGGAGATATACGAAAAATAATTTGGCTTACTTTTTTTAACCACGGTGTATATGTACTTCTGATGAAACAGGAAATAAGGAAACGTAACTAATACTGAGCGAGGAGTGAGAAATGAACAATTGTTCCGGGAGAAGAGAGGTGTTAAACAGGATAATCGTTATTGTCGGCCCAATCATCGAATGACAGAAGAGATAATGAATAAGTAAGAAGGCATTAACATACAGATCCTGACCGAGTGACCGAGGATAAACAGGAAAGCTATGGAAATGGGCATTTGATGAGAAGTTTATAACAAATATAATAACTGGTTGATTTTATCCACTTCAGAATGATAACCCTGCGCCAAACCTGTTTTTGTTTGTGTGACGGGATCGCAGCCATATATTATGATCATCGGTTCTGATACATTGGAGCTTTCTCTCATCCAATCTATGAACATAATAAATAGGCATTGAATGAGCAATATTAGGCATACGCTTAAATCTCAACATGCCATTTTAAAGAAAATAAGAAAGCAGTGCAGCAGTGCAGCAGCGCAGCAGTGGAAAATTATATTAATTAATTATTATAAGTGCTCCAATAAGCGTTTCGCCTGAGAGCAGTGGCATAGCTACCATGTGTGCAATGTGTGCAAAGCACACGGGCCCACGACCTCCAGGGGCCCACAGAGAATGCTAAATAAACATTTTTTAATTATTAATTGAATTTAATTAATTCACATTATTTTATGACAATCTAGTTTTTGCGAACACAATTATATTATAATTATTACTTTGTTACTTTACTGACGCAGTGTTATAGGCCCTGCTGAACTCAATTTAACTCAATGTGTTTACAGTGTTTTCGTCTCGAGTCATGAAATAAAAGGTCTAACATAGTTTTAAGTTAAGATAAGAAACGAATCATAGGACTGAGATTGCAGCATAAGATTCTTATTTCGCTTATTCACTTTCCTATGCCAATTGTTAGTTGTTACAGTCTTAGCCTACTTTCCACAGTCATGCTCGTATATTCCGGTCATTTGATGGATAAGGTAACGGTAGTGACCTGACATCTCCCTCAACCAGGATGAGAATTGTTGAGGCTTGAGGTGGTAGGCCTAGTTAAGTTCCAGTCACTTTTTGCAACCAAACTCCAATCCTCATACTATTCTCAACTTCTCTCAGCTCTCACCCCACAATCAGTGAGACACAAAATTGAGCACGTGTAGATCAGGGTTGTAAGGAATCACGTATATGTAAAAATAATTTTGCAACTGCAGGAATTATTGCTAAGCTTATTTTTAGGTAGCCTATAATAAAATATTGATGATTGTGTCTTTTTGGTGTGCACATTTCAAATCGTCGGCCAGAATTGATAGATGATTGATATTTCTTGATAAACAAAATTCTAAAAAGAAACTCCATGATGCCATGACATCGTTTTAAGTAGGCCTACTAGCCTAATAAAAGTGGATAAATATATAATTATGCCAAGTGATAGATTTTAAATTCACTGGAGTAAACCTTAGTTTACCTGTCTCATTCGTGCTGCATTCATGTTTATTCTGTGAGTTGTACTGCATGTGTTAGGTCTAAGAGCATAAATATCATTGTTTAGTTTTGATGATCTTGATTATCTGCAGAGTAAGAATTGTGGGTTTCTTTGGACGCCATAGTAAAGCCCTCATTGTGGGCCCAACTCTACACAAGTCAACGTCTGACCCCGTGGTATTTTCTACAATTCTCAAGCAGATTGCATGAACACAAAATACCGGCCTAACAAGGTCAAACAGGGGCCCATGCGGGACTTCTGCACACGGGCCCATGAAAAGCTAGTTACGCCACTGCCTGAGAGTCATCTTCGCGTAGGCCCTATGTCAAATTTTTTTAAAGATATGAGCTTAGACTTGATTTGTTGCAAAAAATTGTTTATCACTGTTAACCGTTAGGAGATACGACGAGTCGTTTTAACCATCAGGCTACCAAGCTTATTGTAACACGGACTACCAAGGGGGTGGTGGAAACCACCCCCACCCTGGATTTTGGGTTTGGTTTGAGATAACTATCATAACTTGTAATAGCCTACACCAATAAATTCAGCATTCATTTCTGCACAGAATGTTATATTTAGGTTTAAAATATATATGAAAGCACTTCAAAATTATGAATTTCTTGCCGTAGGTAGCCTACCAGTCGATTCCACAAAATGTACAGGCTACTTTCGCATAAGCAAAATATTAGATTCCGTGTGTTTTTAACATAATTTATTTATAGAAGGATAGTTTACATATAATAAAGTCCACTGTTCAACTATAAAAACTAGTAATAAGTCTGTTTCAGTTACAATAAAAAAACATGTAGACCTAATAGCTGCTGAGAAACGTTTACTCAGACTTACCAATTTGCGTTGTAAAAACTTCCAACATTTTCACACATTTAGATTTATTTTGAGCACTTCCGGTCTTCAAATGTCAAATTAATTAGTGTAAAAAATAGCCCTACATGCCCTCTATAGAATGACATAATTTATTTCTCTTGAAAAATAAATTATGAATAAGTTATAATAGGAAAAACATGAAAATTGTATGAAAATAAAACACCTTTATATATATTTTAATTTATTTTTAGCACTTCCGGTTGTCAAAAGACAACTCAGTGAGCGTTGAAATGCATCCCCACATTCCATCTATGGAATGATATAATTTGTGTCTCTTCATATTAAATGACGAATAAGATAGGCTACAGCCGATAATCTAAGGGGTATTATCCACCCCCTGGTACCTATGGAATATCGGGTATAACTTTTGAATGGTATGGTATATCATCACACATTTTAGCTCAAAATGTGTGCCAATGAACCCTCTACAGCTAGGGCCTACTTAAAACGTCAAAAATATTCTTATCGAAACACGTTTGATTTGGGAAAAACCTAGGGGGGTGGATATCGTATCTCCTATTTATTTTTGACGTAGTCTATCTCCAGTATCGCATTCACGGTTGAAAGTGCATTGTCGTATGTCCAGAGAAAGCTCGTCGTTGATTGGAAGATAAGGAGATACGACATCAAAACACTGCCCACTTCGTTGTTTCATAGTGTCGTATGTCCAAGGAATAAAAACGTTCTTTAAAAAAGGGTATTAAACTTGCGAAAATTGAAACGAACAAAGTCGCAAATGATTGCGTCTTGCTTTCTTTTATTATTTCATATTTTTCCTCGTCCATTTTATACAACATTCTCCAAAATTTAACAAAATCATTCTAGGTTTCAGTTTAATTTTAATAATTAATGTCGATGCTTTAATATGACGTCTTTGCTTGAAGTTTTATTGCACTGAATATCTTTTTTTGGCGTCCAGAGTTGCGAAACTTCTACGTCGTTTTTTCTCGGAATTCACAAAAGTGGACATAACATAACATAACATTTTTAACATACGCGAAGATGACTCTCAGGCGACAAGATAAGCACGATTTTATTGACACATTAAAAAACCGACTTCTTAGACAATTGCATGATTGTATCAATTTAAGCACAGATAGGCTAACGGTGTATAATTCCTGTTTCCAGAGACTGAAAAAATTAGAGGTCCAATAGAAGACCTCGCAGGATTAAGTATTGCACACACAATTCACTATAATTTTGTTTCAACTTCGTGCTGAAAACAGTTCACAAGTTCACAATCTCTTTCTTATTCTCTTTCTATAATTATGTGTGTACTAGCTGGGGTACCCGGCGTTGTCCGGAAATTTAGAATTCGCCCCCGCTATCGGCCAATCTCCTATTTGCCCTAACTTGACCCCTTCCACGCTCCTACTGCCCACCACACCTTTTTCCGACCCAACCCTCACCCCACCCGTACGCCACCCGTGAAATTTGGGTTTTCGGGAAAATCTTTCTCCCCACCCAACAATTATACCCTGCCCCGACCCCGCCCTGCGGGCCGAGGTTACCCGGCTCTGCGGCCGAGGTGTGTGTTGTGTGGAGGCCAGGTGGCCCGTGTAAAGTATAGTTGTGACGTTTAAGGAGAATAAGTGTGAAACTATGAATGGCAACGGCTGAAAAGTAGCGAAAATGAGGGGGCTTGCCCCCACCCTGGTGGTAGAGATTCGCCAACCCCTCCTTATAATCTGCTCCGGGTGGACCCCGACCCCCTGCAAGAGATTGGGGTCAATTGCTTCAAAACTTCGGCCGTTTTCATTTGACATACAAACACACAGACTTACCAGATTAATATACAAGATAATTAATTATGTATGTGTTAGTCCGTTCGCGGGGGCGCGCTCGTACGTGTGTGTTTGTGTTTGTGTATAATAGGCCTACTCTGTGTGCAGCGAAAGAAGAGTGCGCTCTTTTCGGTTGTTTCGTGCTCAAATTGACCGCAACTGCAACACCAAAAGGCGAAATCTGTTGAACTAAGTTTAATTGAATTACCTTCAATTCCTGTGAATTCTTGCAGGCACACGATATCTTCCTCCTCCAGACTTATACGCGAACACAGTCCTTCTGTATTATGTGGTTCGAATATTAGTAGTAGGCGATTCAAACTAGCATCCAAGGTTTGCAGTAGACGTCCAGAGTTGAATAGTTGCGTAAATTTCACTGCATTTTGAACTGTTTCGCAGTAGATAAAAACGACGATGCTCTGCCCAGGAATGGCTTTCACTATGTTCAAACCAATTCCGTTCAGTTCTGTTAGCTGTTCCTTTATGCATGTATCACTATCTGAATTGCTTTGAATGGCTTCGTTCAAAGCAGAAGACAGGATTCCATCCATGTCTGGTCGATTGTTTTTGACATGCACTGCTGCCATTTCCCCTATAAAAAATACGCACTTCGTTGCATGGCAAGCACGGATAATTAATTATTTTGATTGTTTGCACACGGACAGGCGACAAAGACTCATGAGAAACTTTGGAAAGAGCACTTCGAGAATACTCTGAATTGCCTTGGAGATTGGAGATTCGGACACGGGAAAGGAAGAGAAAAAGGATCTGGAAATTCAGTGGCGGCGCTACGCCAGGGCATGGCAGGGCAAATTCCCTATAAAAAAGCCTTTTCCCTACCTGTTGCCCTAGTCATTGCCCTGCCAGAAATTTTGCCCTGCCAGAATTTGTTCACGCATGTTGTTTCTTACTGTTCACGCCCGTCCGCTTTCTGGAATGAAAAAATTCATTCTGGAAGGCAATAGTTCTGGGAGAGAAAAATTATGGCAGGTCAATAGTTCTAGCAGAGAAACATTCTGTCAGAGCAACCATTCTGGCAGGGCAAAAGTTCTGATATCGAAACTTCTGGCAGGGAAAAAGTTCTGACAAAGAAAATTCAGGCAGGGCAAACATTCTAAAAGGGCAAAATTCTGGAAGGGAAAAATTCTGGCATGGCAAAAGTTCTGGCAGGGTAAAAGTTCTGGCAGGAAAAAATTCTGGCATGGAAAAAATTCTCGCAGGGATTTGCCTATACTGAAATGTCGAAACGGCTTATTTCTGCGAGGAGCTATTTCTCAGCGTCACGATGCAGATTATAAATTATTCGTGAATTGACAGCGTAAGATCTTGATTGTGAAGTTTCACATTAAAATTAGTGGAACAAAAGGCACGTACCAGAACCATTTTATATTGAATTTCACTGTAAATACAATGTATAATTATTGCAATGCTCAGTGCACATGCAGAATATTCATGCGTGGCAGCGGCGCCCCAGGATTTTTTCCTGTACGCACGGCTTGCATAATATGAAGCGAACCACGATCGAAGCGAGCTTTACTGTAACAAGCTTGCTGGCGATTGTGAGGTATTGCCGCATTTTGGGTATAATACGCATAGGCCTAGAGCTAATTTAAGATGTTGTTTGAGACGATAGATTATTATATAGATTCAATAGAATAAGAATTACACAGCTTATAACATTTTTACGCTTTAATTTGTAATTTATAATTTTTTATTTTTAGCCTTCAGCGCTGTACGCTTTTGCGTAAGTGCGTACGCCTGCGGGCGCCGCTGATGCGTTGTAAATACAATGGTCCAGTAACTAAAATAAACCCGGAATTTGCCCTTCCCCTCTCCCCAAAAAAGAAACCCAGAGGAGAGCCAAACAATCCAGATCTAGTGGGAAACAACGCTGTGGCATCACTTTATAGCGAGCACGGTAGCCAGGGCCGAATTAAGAAATGTGGGGTCCTGTTTGGAAAATTTGTTTAGGAGATCTTCGGCCAAAAACTTTATGATATTTTTCGGTCGTTTGGTCAAAGTTTCGGCAGAATATACCAATTGTTTTCTTTTAAAAATTTGCATGTGTGGGGCCCCCTTAAGTGTGAGCCCCTAAAGTGTGGGGTCACTGTTCCGCCGAACATGTTGAACATGCCTTAATCCAACCCTGTCGGTGGCACCAAATTATAAGTCTGTGTAAGCCCGTACTACCGAGAACGCGACTCGACCTCTGCTCTGGATACTTGTGTGACTGCCCTGGCTATGCCCTGGCTATACAAAAAGTGACTGGCGCCGCCACTGTGACCGTTTCCAGTGACTTTGGGAGCAGCGCCAGAAAATCGTGAGATCTGTGGCTGGATAGGCCTATCCAAGAGCTCACTGTTTTTGAGGAGCGGCTCAGAAATTTTGTTGCCACGCAAAATCTGCCTAAAATACTATCGAGAATGCTGCAATCCTGTTTTATTTCAGTGCTATCTAATTAGAACAATGGACGGGTTTCGAGGGATTTAATATTATTTCATAAATATTTCATAATTATCATTATTCAGCAGATTTCTACAGTGTTATCCACTGTTTATCTATAATTAGGATTTTTTCACGATGAAAGCTTAAAAATTAGGGCTGTTGTTTGATTAAAAGTTTTAATCGAAATTAATCGCACGATTAATTTTTTTAATCGCAATTAACGGCAAATTAATCGCAATACATTTCCGTCAAATATATTAATCTTACTATTTTCTAAGGACCCAGAAGCATATAGTTTTAATGACTGAATGCATTCTTTCTATTGCAAACATATTCAATAACCTTTGGCTTAGGCCTATTTAATTCTTGCATTTAGTTTATTGAGCAGTTTTGTATGACAGTCAGAATTGAAACACTGTTCAAATCCGTCAACGGTTCAAAATCCGTTAATTATTTCATTTGAGCCACCCTTAATTAAAATGATAGGCCTATAAGCTTAAATGAAAATTAGACAACCGTTTTCTGGCTAGCGAAATTAATTATTTATTCAGCCAATTGTATATGCAGACCAGTTTATTTACATTGGTCGGTTCAAGAGATGCTTTTATTAATTAGCAATAGGTCTAGTAGGTTTTCTATATTGAACCTCATTATTTAGTCACAATTTTTCACAAGAGGTTGCGGTTCTTCCCAAACCTCGTCTCAGTAACTGTTGTCCTTCTGTAACCAACATGTCTGACGGGATGAGGAAACAGTGAACGATGCGATGAGGCCGATGTCGAATGCTCAACTTTAGCGTTTAACGTAAGTTTTGGTTCGCATTTAGGCGCTAATTGAGCAAAGAATTGCTACGACAACACTCGAATTCTTTGTTGCAATATTTGCCAAATAATGTATCACTAGTTTTAAGTAGGCCTATGAGCCTTCCGTTTAAAACGAGTTTTTCTGCATCTGATTCCATTTTAATGAGATCTAATTAACGCGTGCGATTAATGCGTTAAAATTTTTATCGCAAATTTTTTTAACGCGTTAATCGCACGCGTTAACGCGATTAAATCAGCAGCCCTATTAAAAATCAACCATTGTCTGGTATAAATAAAAAAGTAATGAGAAGTGGATTAGCCTATTTACCGAAGTCGCAAACCACCACATCTATGTGCAGTTGAGAAAATTCCTTAGAATAAGCCCTGCTGAAGAGGTAAGGAAGGCAATTAAAAATCTTTAAAATGGAAAGGCTGCATGAAACGACGGAATAAAAAGCTCAATTATTGAAGTATGGAGATGAAACGATGATAGAACAGCAGCTGCTGACAAAGTTATGCAACAGCATATGGATGGTAGGCAGAGTGATGACCCGTCAAAAGAGCGACCGACAAAAGAGTGCTGACAAAAGAGCGCCGACAATTATAGGTTGCCGCTCTTAAAATAAATAATATAAACATAGGCCTAGACGTATTTTTATATTTTTATTGATCCCAACAATTCAATTGTACATGTATGCTTAACAAAGTAATATGCTTAACAAAGTATAGACATAATCAACAATAGGCAAATACTCAAAGTGAATAAGTAGAATAAGAGTGAGGGAACAAATAGGCACACCAAAAGGGACAAGTCCCGTTAAGTAGGGGCCTAATTGACAAAGTGAAGTGTAAAAGTAAAAGCTGAATGGAGAATTGGAATGCAAAGGAAATTACTTAACTAAGAATTTTTATCAAAACAAATGTAGTAAACACTACAGAAAAAATTCAGAGAAAGTACACAAAAAATACACAAACAATCAATAAACAAACAATCAAAGAAATCAGCATTAGCATGAGTAACCCCCCATGCCATTAACAGAAAACATTATGTAATGTATGCACACGTAAGAGGTGTATGAAGTGAGTGAAGTTAGTAGCCTTACGAATGACTATCGGATGTTTGTTCCATAAAACAGGGCCTTGGAATTTAATGGAGAATTTCCGAACATTTGTTTTTTGGAAAAATAATATTGAATTCACTGTTACCTCTAATGAGTCCAGGATGCAGTGCAGGATAAAAGTAGGAACCAAAGGAAGAAGGGATAAATTTATTGGTATATTGATACATAAATTGAGATGTTTGTTCAAATCTAATCTGCTTAATATTTAGGAATTTATGCTCAGTAAATAGGGGACCAGTATGACAGTTGCCAGTGGATTTAGTGATTACTCGTATAGCTTTTTTGCAAAGTCCTTAAAACCTGAAGATGGGTATCATAGGTAGAAGGCCAAATTAAATTAAAGTAGGCCCTATGTAAGGTATGGATAGTAATTGTAATTGTAATTGAACTTTTATATAGCGCCGCTCACAGATTCAGTAGCGCTCCCGACCCTAGTTAGCACTTCCCCTAACAAATAGTATGGTCTTCAGGCGTTTCCTAAACAGAGGAAGAGAGAGACTGAGAAGCTCAAGACGCAGCTTGTGCGGAAGACGGTTCCAGCAAGATGGGCCAACATAGGCAAAGCTTCTGGATTGGGCAGTAGCACCACGCATGCGAGGAACAACAAGGAGGCCATTAGCTGCTGAACGAAGAGCAGAGCGACCAGGGAGAGAGGATACAAGGTTACAGAAAGCACGGAGGTAGGAGGGAGCTACCCCAAGAAGAGAATTGCGCATAAGTGTCAAAATCTTAAACTCTATGCGTTGCGATACAGGAAGCCAATGAAGAGTATCCCGAATATAGACAGAAATGTGAGAGAATTTGGGAAGACCAGCGATTAGACGAGCAGCAGCATTTAGTATTGACTGAAGTTTCGAGAGGTTGAGTGAAGAAAGACCAGCATATGCGGAGTTGCCAAAGTCAACCCTAGAGCAGATCAGGGCGTGGACAAGCATCTTAATAGCTTGCAGAGAGAGTGAATGCCGGATGCTGCGCAGCTGGCGTAGGTGGTAAAGACATGTACGTGAGACACGGTTAACATGGTCTGAGAAAGAGAGAACTGGGTCCAGAGTGAAGCCCAAATCACGAACAGAAGAAGAGAAATGGATATCCGGGAACAAGTTGCAGAGGAGCTCCATGTCAATCTTAGCAAGCTGAGCTCTGCCGCCAAGCCAGATGTATTGAGTTTTATCAGAGTTCAGGCGAAGACGGTTAGAGGACATCCACAGGTCTAGTGCTGAGGTGGCATCGAGAATAGTGGCGACCAGTGAGACAGCTGTACTGGAAGGGCCATGAACAAATGCTTGCGTATCATCAGCGTATTGATGAGCCGAGGCACCCTTGAGAGAGAGTATAGCTGATAGATCTGCAGTGTAGAGAATGTAAAGAAGCGGCGCCAGGACCGAGCCTTGGGGCAAACCGTAAGGGACAAAAGACCAGGCAGAGCGTGTAGACCCAAAGATCACAGATAGGGAGCGGTCTGAGAGGAAAGAACTGAACCAAAGAAGGGCAGAGTCACGTATGTTGAAGGATTTAGAGAGACGCTCAAGAAGTATGGCGTGATCGACCGTGTCGAACGCTGCACTAACGTCAAACAAGGCAAGCAAGGTGACGTGGCTTTGGTCGGCTGCTGCAAAGACGTCAGCAAGTAAGCGGGTGATAAGAGATTCAGTGGAGTGGTATTTCCTAAAGCCAGATTGGAGCAAGGGCATTAGTGAATTGGTTTCAAGATAGTCCACGAGCTGGAGCGAAATACACTTTTCCAGAAGTTTGGAAAGAAAGGAGAGATTAGAAATCGGGCGGTAGCTGGAAGGGGTGCTGGGGTCTAGACCCTGGCGCTTGAGAGAAGGGAAAACCACAGCTCTTTTGTGCTGGGTTGGAACAGAACCCTGGGCCAATGAAGAATTGCACAGTAACAGTAAAAAAGGCAGTAACTCGTCAATAAACTCTTTAACTATAAACGGCGGAAGAGTATCCAACTCGCAGGACTTCGACGTGGAGCTTTCGATGAGGCGTCTGAGAGCGTCAGGCTGGAGCGGCTGCCATTCGTTGAGAGTGGCAGATGAAGTTGAAGGAGGGAAGGACGGAGGTGGAGAGCCCTCCGTTGAGGTACGAGTCGCAGCGATCTTCGCAGTCATAAAGTTCAGGTAGTCGTCGGCCGTGAAGGTTGACTGAGAAGGAGAATGAGGAGCAGCAGAACGGCCAAGGATCCCAGCCAGAACCGACCACAGCCGGCGCGGGCTATGTCCTTCCCGAACGACCAGCTCCTCCCAGTATAGCGTTTCCCTGGTACGAAAGTCGCTGTGCATTATCCGAAGGCGATGTATCCAGGTGAGGCGGTCAGCTTGGTCGCGAGAGCGGCGATAGCGACGCTCCAGACGTCTGACATCCCGACGGAGGGCGCGGCAGTGAGCATCGAACCAGGGTACTAGCGGTCGATGACGAATCCGATGTGCGCGAACCGGAAGTAGAGAGTCGATTAGCGGTAGAACCGTTGCATCGTAAAGGGCGAAGAGCTCCTCAGTTGAATCGTCCACTCGTGAAGACAGGTCGACGCAGAGAGGGCTGTTGAGTAATCCAGTACGGAAAGCGTCCCGGTTTAGGTTCCTCCATCCACGGGAGTGGCGAAGGGCGTAGGTGGGTTGAACGGAGAGGAAAGGAACGTTGTAGAGGACAAGGCCATGATCAGAGATGGAGGGAGGTTCCACTCTGACGTCAGAGATGGCGCAGTCATCCCGCGTGATGATCACATCAAGCCAGCCACCGAGAACGTGAGTTGGCTCGGCGACGTGTTGGATGAGGCCGAACTGAGAGAGAAGGTCTTGAAAGCGAATAGTTTCCGGAAGATCCGGTTGTTCCAAGTGAATAGTGTAGGGTAAAATATAGATTAGTAAGCACATGAGAGGGGAGCAAGTATGAGTCTCTCTTAACAATGCCTGTGCTTTTTGAATTTGTTACTTATTTCATCTATGTGTACTTTCCATTTTTAGGCGCTGATCAATACAAACTTAAAGAAATTTTTTCGTGTAAACTTGAGGAATAGTCCTGTTGTCAATAAGTAGATCATTAGCTGTTATAGTTATTGGTTTTTTACTTGAACGAAATATGATATTGGGCAATTCCACCGTCACTGACGTAACATTCAGACAGAAATGTTGCTTCGTTTTTAATTCTAGCAGACTATCATATCACTGCTTTGCCAAAACTTTTATGCCAAATTATTTAACTATATAAGCCTTCTTAAAAGACAAAAAATATTTGGCCGGAAATATTTATGGGTATTTTTAAAAACAGTTTTTGAGTGTCGTCACTGACGTAACGCATTTTGGACACCAAAATTATTGCAATTCGTATACGCATTAAAATCTTCTGAAACATCACTGCAAAAATTTTATTAAAGTTTTAAAAATTATTAGCACAAGTTGTGGCATACATAGAAAGTTAAAAATTCTTATCCAAAACTCACTTAGTCATAATTTCACTGTTGATTAGATGTCACTGACGTAACATTAAAATGTCACTGACGTAACGCTTCCGAAAAGACAAATACTACTTGCAGTAAATTTACTAGTTATGGTTCAAAAGTATGTAGGAATACTTTATAAATCATCCAGTGTTGTTGGATACTGCAATGTGTTCACCTAGAGTGAAAAAGACCCTTCTGTTTACCACTAGGCTGTTGGCTTCATATTCGCTAATGTCTTTGCATTTCCACAAGTTTGAACACCGAAATAGCAGCTCATGGACTGATTTAATCGATATTTCATTGCTATCTCGTAGTGTAGAAGGCAAATTCTTCAAATCAACCTGACATTTTCGTGATACTTGTAGCAACAAACATTATGATACTTTACACTCACTGAAAAACAAGTTTTTGACACAGAATTTTGCAGAATTTGGTTTTGGTTTCTGTGTCCCATTTGGTTCCACGACAACTGGTCTACAGACAACTCGTCTAACGACAAGTGGTCTCCAGACAATTCGTCTACGACAACTGGTCTACGACAACTCGTCTACGACAACTGGTCTACGACAATTCGTCTACAAACTACTCCAGCTTCTATTTCGCCTATATAAAACCTTCATCCAGCTTCCATTTCAAGTATAAAGATACTTTCATCCAGATTCTATTTCGTATCTATGTAGGTGAAATAGAAACGGGATTGACGAAAACCCGCTTACGAAATAGAAGCTGGATCAAGGTATTTATAGATCTGAAATAGGAGCTGGATTGACAAAAACACACAAAAGGAATGGAGGCTGGATGAAGGATTTATAGATCTGAAATAGAAGTTGGATTTATCGAAAGAGCGACAAAGAAATGGAAATCGGATGAAGGTTTATATAGGTGAAATAGAAGCTGGATTAATGATAAAACGTTTGTGAAATGGAAGCTGGATGAATGTATCTTTATATTTGAAATGGAAGCTGGATGAAGGTTTTATATAGGCGAAATAGAAGCTGGAGTAGTGTGTAGACGAGTTGTCGTAGACGAATTGTCGTAGACGAGTTGTCGTAGACGAGTTGTCGTAGACGAATTGTCTGGAGACCACTTGTCGTTAGACGAGTTGTCTGTAGACCAGTTGTCGTGACACCGTCCCATTTTCCGTGGAATTGCCCTATAATTGGTTTCAGATAGGTTTAATGAAAGTTTATTTGCCTTGAACCAATCACTAGCTGATATTCATTCATGATTGACCAGCTGGAGATTAGAATCGTCTGCAAATAGAATATAGTGTAAGATGGATGATGAATTTGGGAGGTCATTGATGTATATTAAAAACAGGAGAGGACCGAGGATAGAGCCTTGAGGTACTCCAAATTCTACAGTTTAAAAATTCGACAATTTTCCGTGTCAGAGGACCTGCTGTAGACGATTACCCAAATAACTTCTAAGCCACTGAAGAGCATTATCTCTAATACCATAGTGTTCAAGTTTGTATAAAGGTATTTTGTGGTCAACGGTATCAAATGCCTTTGCAAGGTCAAGGAATATACCAATTGAGTATTGATTATTGTCCATGGCCTTGGAAATTTTGTCCTGTATATCAATCAGTGAACGACATCGCGAACGCGTTGGCCAAGAGGTGATGAAATAAATTTTTTAAGACAAGAGATCCTCCACCACATGACCTTAATGAAATGTATGAAACTAAATATAAAAAGTGCAAAATAGCAATTTAATTGAAAGTTTAAACTACAGTTAAAAACTTAAGATGTATTATACTAGCAGATGCACCAGCGAAGCGGACATGGCTTCTATGTCTAATAAAAATATTTTCTCAGAAGTAGCCCTAGGCGGCCTAGGGCTACTCCTGAGAAAATATTTAGGCCTACTCCATGTCAATGCATGCGAATGGCAGAGCTTCCTTTGCTTAGGCTATAGGCCTAAAAAAACTTGTATCACGTTATAACGACCTTTCAACTTTCATTTTGCCGCTTTCTACACTCAGGCAATTTGTTTATTTTAACCCATATCTGGCTAGCGTCAGTTTAAACTGACACGCAGAAAGTAACGGTTTCTTGGCTATTAAGTTGCATTTTCTGTTCTTAACCATTTTTAGTTGCCATTCTAAGACCTGTGAGAATATTTATGCGGATTTATTCAATAAAAAAAATAATGTCAACTCATATTTTAATAATATGGTAAACATTGCATACATAGATGCACGATACATACATAATTTATATACATGTAGGCTACAGAAATACATAATATACATGCGTGCGTAGCCTATGTGTATAGGCCTACATGCATACATACACTGAACCAAAATGTAGACAGACGGGGGGGATGGCAGGGTTAATGTCCTACGGGGGGGGGGGGGGAATTATCGAGGTAATGGGCCGGGGGGGGGTAATGTCCGAGACTCATTAGAAACAGACAATATTACTGTAGACTAATTATTTACGGTACTGTAAATGTATCAGCAATAAATTGTGATATAGGTACCCGTGGCAGGAAGTCCTTCAATTGTTGGGGGTTTGGGCGAACAGCACCCATCCGAATGATTAAAGTTCTACTTAATAATGGTAGAACCTTATCTGTTATTTTTCCCATCATTGGTCTTTTGTTACACTCCTACTGATTGTTGTGTCCTATAATCACCTGATCTTATAATCAAAATTCACTGCATGTTCCTGTAGCCGGTGACTAGAAAAGAATTATCCCCCCTGAAAGCTATCCGGGGGGATGAATTAATCTATCCCCCGGATGGAATTAACCGGTCTAGACTATCCGGGGGGATAAACCATTCTATCCCATTTTTTGAAAAATATGTATAATTAAAATAATTATACTCTAATCAAAATTTAAAGTGTCTCTAATTGTTTTAAGTGACATAAGCAATGCTCAGAGGAAGGCAACTCGAATTTATTTAGTGTCTCCGAGTGTTTTTAAGTGCTTTAAATGTTTTAAGTGCTATAAAACCAAAGCAAAACAAATTATCTATAGTAGGAATAAGCATACCTGCTAGTGTCATTGTTCAAAACAAAGCAGATGAAAATTAATTTGCAAAAATAAATGCACGCGGAAGTGTTTTTTTCCTCTTTTCCTCATTTTGGGGATACTATTAATATGGGGATACTCTATTTCGGGACACCGGAATGTAATGAATCAGTGTTGCTAGGTAAGGTTACTATAATTATGATCAATGTCATCAAAGTAGTTTGATCTTGTAGGCCTAAATAACTAAGTCACAACCTACAGGGTGTAATCAGCATCTCATTAAAAATTAATTTGGGTCAACGAAATTTTTTAGGCACTGCACTAACATTTAACAAAGTGGTCTAAATGTTTAGGATGAATAATACATTTTTTGTAGTGATGGTTTATGTAATATGTAGATGTACCCTGCTGTGGCTAGCGTCAGTTTAAACTGACGGTTATATTTGTGCCTATAAAAACTGCCTACATTTGCAATATTTTTTATAACTCTGGGTGAATACGATGGTTTTGGGTCTAGGAAAACACAAAAATGTGAAAGAAACCATTAATTTCTGTCATGGGTTGATTTAAACACTTTTTCCAGGCGCTCAAAACATGTTTGGTGCTCGTATCAACAAAACACGATGTGTTAAATATTTAGAATATTAATTGCTCGTTGTCGTCATCGTTCAGCTGTTTATTTGCTCTTAATACTATCACCCCTAGATCGAATTTTCAGCCATGCCATTTCTTTTAAGAGCGGCGCTCTTTTGTCGGCGCTATTTTGTCGGTCACTCTTTTTTCAACAAACAAGAGTATAAGAGAAAGAACAGGACAGGATACTATGGAAAACATCATCAGAATGAGAAGACTGAGATGGATGGGGCATGTCTTTCGCATGGACGACAACAGAAGAGCGAAGCAAGTGATGAACTGGGACACTGGAGGAAAAAGAAAACGAGGAAGACCAAGGAAGAACTGGCCAGAAACAATTAGAAGCGACTTAAGATGCCTGGAGCTGACATGGGAGGAGGCGGAAGAACTGGCGATGGATAGAGACGAGTGGAGGAGATGCGTCGCCCGGTGTGCAGACATGCACAGGAAGGACTAAGTCTAAGTAAGTCTTTTGACGAGGTACCAGGTCTCTGCCTCTACCAGAGCCATGGAGGGAGGGTATCATCAGAGTACCAAAGGCATTGAGAGAGGGCATCGTCATCCCAATTCCCAAAAAGTCAGATTTGAGGGATCGCAACAACTGGGGAGGTATTACTATTTTGTCTGTACCAGAGAAGGTCATCGCTACGGTGATGCTAAATCGTATGCGAACTGCTATAGATGAAAGGCTGCGGCAGGATCTGGCAGGATTTAGACCCGGGAGATCTTGTTGTGATAAGATTTTCACGCTTTGATAAATATTAGAAAGTTATTAATGTACGAAAAATCTGTTTTACCAGCTTTATTGACTTTTAAAATGCTTTTGAGAGCGTGCACAGAGAGTCATTACGGAGGATCATAGGCGTAACTTTCTATTGTGACGGTGGTGTCCAGTCACCACCACTTTTAAAAGTGGGCGTGACAGTCACCACCACTTTTTGGTCCGACAAATAAATATTTTTATACATAAAAGCATATGGCTGTTTAACATTATTATTATTAGGACAATGCCATTGCGATGTTAGCCACGAGTAGCCTATAATTTTGTCTATCCGGCTGTGACTAACATCTCAATGGCATATGGCCATAAGCCTATAGTCCTTTATAATAACGTCAGGCAGCCAAAATAATGCTTTCATGTTTAAAAAATATTTATTTGCCGGACCAAAAAGTGGTGGTGACTATTACCACCTCTTTTTAAAAGTATTATAGGTTATTCGTGAATCGTGACTAACACCGCAATGGCACCAATGGTCATAGCTTTACATCTTTGCAGCGTCTTCACTGTCTACAGTAGGCCTACCTGACTCATGGCCGTAAATCCTATAATATTTACAAGAAGGGAAAGGAAGGATTCCCTGTCCACCTTAAGCTTGGGGAGGGAACGTGAAGCAATTCTCTACCAGTGCCTGTTGCCCTGGTCGTTGCCCTGCGGCCCCTGCCAGAAATTTGGCCCCTGCCAGAAATTTAGCCCTGCCAGAATTTGTTCGGGCATATTGTTTCTTACTGTTCATGTCCGTTTGCTCTCTGGAATGAAAAAATTCATTCAGGAAGGCAATAAGCCTAGTTCAGGGACAGAAAATTCTGGCTGGGCAATAGTTCTAGCAGAGAAAAATTCTGTCAGAGCACAATCCTGGCAAGGCAAAGTTCTGACAGGGAAAACTTCTGGCAGGGCAAAAGCTCTGACTGGAGGGAAAAATTCAGTCAGGGCAATCATTCTAATAGGGCAAAATTCTGGCAGACAAAAGTTCTGGAAGCAAAAATTCCGGCAGGGCAATCTGGTAGGGCAAAATTCTGGCATGGCAAAAGTTCTGGCCTAGCAAAGTTCTGGCAGTAAAAATTCGAGCATCGAAAAAGTTCTGGCAGGGCTTTGTCTATATTAAAATGTCGAAACGGCTTATTTCTGCGAAGAGCTATTCCTCAGGGTCATCATTAAATTATTATTCGTGAATTGACAACGTCAGATCTTGATTGTGAAGTTTCAATTTAAAATTAGTGGAACAAAAAGTATGTAGCAGAACCATTTTACATTGCATTTCACTAGAAATACAATTTATATTGCAATGCTCAGTGCACATGCAGAATATTCATGCGTTGTAAAAAGTAGAACACACAAAAAAGTGTCATAACTCGGTAAAAAACATTCAGGATTGTCTGAAATTTTAAAAACAGCACCAGTGACCATAAATTATATACACGAGATCCTAAAACCCATTAGAAATATTCATGAGTTTGCCAAATTTATAAGCGTTTTAAATGCAGCATACTTTTTATCCGGAAACTGTACAATGGTCCAGTAACTAAAATAATCCCGGAATTCCCCCCCCCCCCAAACAGAAACCCAGACGAAGACCACAAATCCAGATCTAGTGGAAAACCCCAGTTGTGGCATCACTTTATGACGAGCACGGTAGGCAGGGCCGGATTAAGAAATGTGGGAACCCTGTTCTGAATTTTTTGGGAGGAATCTTCGGCCAAAACATTCTATGACATTTTCCCAGTCGTTTAGTCGAAATTTCGGTAGAATATGCCAATAATGTTTCCTTTAAAAAATCGCGTGCGTGGGGCCCCTAAAGTGCGGACCCCCAAAAGTGTGGGGCCCCTGTTCGGCCGAACATGTTGAACATGTCTTAATCCGGCCCTGACGATAGCGCCAAATTATAAGCTTATGTAAGCCCGTACTACCAAGCAAGAAGCATGCGACTCGACCTGGTCCTCTGCCCTGGTTACTTGTGTGACTGCCCTGGCTATGCCCTGGCTACAAAAAGTGTCTGGCGCCGCCACTGTTCTCTACCACACATCGTTATGGCTCCGAGGCAGTGGCATGGTCATACAACCTTTTTGAATCATTAGTAGGCATAGGCTACTATCAGAATAGCAAATGGTGGAATCTCCGTATATCGGAAGACGCCAAACGTTGGCTTACACTATTATAATAATAACCTAGGGGAGGGTAAGCTAGCTAGGCCACTGTCTCGTGGATTATATAATTTCTCGATTGAATGGATAAGCGTTATAAATATAGGCCCTATATATTATAGGCATACTCTTTGGGCAGATTTCAACTGTCTGAAGGCCACAATATATTTAAAGTTGGCAGCTGACAGCAAACTTTTTGCACAGTCGGAGCATGTGCGGTTCGTGAAGGAATGTGACGTACAATATAATCAGGACTAGCCTATATAATCCTATTAAGACAGGCTGGCTAGATAAGAGAGAAGACAACTATATAATTATTAAGCAGCTGTGACATTTAAAATATAGAGATCTATTCATACATATATATTATTTTATTTTTATAATGGGGAAATCTGGAAAAATTTGTGAAAGAGGCTTGTTTTAAACGTTGACTTAATGGTCCGTGAGTGGAGAGATCGTGGGGCGCACCAGCCAGAGAGACGAAGGGGTAAACGAGTGAGAATGGAGAAGGAAGGAAGGATGAGTTCTCACTAGAGTCTAAGCTTATACTAAATTCGTATCCGGGTAGGGGTAAGGAAGCCGAGGGGAAAAGGCGAGAGTTGTGAGCAAAGGAATAGTCACCACCACTTTTCAGGAGAAAGTCACGCCCATGCGGAGGATATTGAAAAGCTTTGCATTCCAACAAAGTTTATTGACATCATCAAATGCTTCTATGACGGCAGCCGATTGAGGCAGCACATTGAGGCGTGAAGGAAAGTTCGGGAAATGGTTCCAAATTGTGACAGAAGTACGACAAGGATGTGTTTTGTCACCACTGATTTTTGCCTTGGTTGTGGATTAGGTGATGACGGGCGTGAAGAAGGATACAGATACCGGAATGAGGAAGCGCGTCTGAGGAGGTTCGGAAAAACATGGAAGGAAAATGAATTCAGCCTAATAACTAAGATTCGCGATTCTGGTTGCGAGCACTCTGCTCTACGGATGTGAGACGTGACCCATGATGATGACGAACAGTAAAAGACCGTAGGCAGCTCACCATAGGTGGCTTAGAAGGATTCTACAATCTACATGTCATTTAAGTCTTGAGTGCCGGTCTGTTTCACTGACTGCATCTCGATTGCTGCAGTCAATTATTTAAGCACCGATGACAAAATTTGTCATTCAATATTCCCGAGGAAACTATAGGCTAGGCCATATATCTGTTTTCATTATATTATCTGACTTACCTTCACTGAGAAAATTGGCTACGGCCTCTTGAAGAGTTTTTCTGAGTACCTCTTGAAAGCAATTATGGGAATGGTTACTTCTTCTCATAATAGTACTAATTAATTTTGAAACTCTTGTAGATTCAACTTTCTCTGCCCTAATTTCTTCTGCATCTGTCATGCTGATTGCTTCTTGACTTCTTAGCTCTGCAATCACTTCGTTGTCAACTCGTGTCACCTCCGCCATTTTAGGCCGAATTTTCACTAAACGACTATATCTTGCATCCGACAATGGTAAATGATCCTCTGCAGATAAAGTAAAAGCACTTAAATTTATGCTATATCAGTTGTTTAAAATTGATGCGAGTATCTGCCTTTATTGTAGGCTATTCTAATATTGAAAGTCTTCTCATTGCGTCAATGGACCAGATGTAGGCTACACTGTTCTCAAAGACAGAATGGAACACAGCTATGCAACGGTGGAGGGATCCATAGACCACGAATGCCGCTCTGACCTGTTACAGTAGGCCTATGTAGACATAGATCTAGTTGATTTTGCAAAAACTTTAGAATTCAATGAAAAAGTCGGGCTGCGGCGTTAAAACTAGAGACAAATAATTATTATTAATGAGTGTAGTTAGGTAAGGATGAATCGAGATTGAATGACGTTATATTAGAGAAAAATTACGATTGCAGATTATAGGCCTACCATCAATGCTTCCAGTCAGGAGGTTTGCCACATGTTCCTGTTCAGTGTCCACCATCACCTGCAGAAAAGATTCGTATTTGTCATGCGAGACTTTCTTCAACCATTGATACAAAAGAATTCGTTGCCTCAGAGGATTTCTTTCCGTTTTCAGATCATGTTCCTGTTTTTCGTCTAGAACGTCTTCGGCTCTTAAGTAATCGATTACATAGAAATTGATTGTTGTACACCTTTGCAGGACGTCGTGGTTTTTCTGCAGGACGTCGGTATGCGACATTTTCCAGCTTGAGACTCTGAAGTAAATAAGAACCTTCACGCACATCGGAATATATTAGGCATATTACACTCTCCCAAAATGCGATTTGCAACAAAAGCTTTGAGTTTTTAAACAAGCCCTCGCGTCATTTAAATTCAACTTGATATCGGTTAAGTTATTTTATTTATTTCAGTGGGGTTTACTTTGTCCGGGGGTAATTGCCCCGAGGACATTTGGCACGGGGGGGGGTAATTGTCAGGATAATTGTCGGGGTGATTGTCCGAGATAATTGTCCGGGGTAATTGTCCGGGAGTAATTGTCCTGTAACCGTTGAATAACAGTGGAGATAGTGCCAACCTTGTCTCACTCGTCTCCCTACTTTTCCAGCTTGTGCGTTGATTTCTCTGTATTCTCACAATGACCTATGTTTCGTACATAGTTTCTTTTCTCAACCTCCTATCTTTCCAATGCCATACCTGGTAGCAGTCCTTATGACGTAGTAAGAGAAGACCTTTAGGCCCATATAATTTCCCACTCCCACTGCATTTCACCCAACAAGAACATTAAACGTTGGTAAAGGCTCACCTTGAAGTTCAATGGTAAAAAAACTGCGTGATTCTTTCTGGGATTTATATAATTTTTTATCTACATATTTCAACTCATTAGTGTTCAAAAGTTGCTTATTCGGGTGTTGGTAATTTCCATCGTAGTCATAGCTACGGGATATACTGTAAATAGTATGTGATTGTCAGAACGTAGGCCTATGGCTTATGTGATAGGCCTACGTAGGCTACACGAGCTATAGGGCATAGGCCTTACGCATGACCTAGATTGTGGTCTCAAGTGGCAGAGCACAATAGGCTAAACCCGTAGGAATATTCAATATTGTCGTGACCTTTGTATGTTTGCAGGTTGTCTCACATGGCCGGTCATATTAATTTTATGGTGATATAATAAAATGACCTACATTAAGGTCTCATATAGAAAGATATAGGCCTAGGCTATTTAGCCCACATAATAGTTACGGTGCTCAATGCTCATATTATGAGCACCGTAACTAGGGTCTTGTGTAACTTCGCTTTAATAATACTGAAAGTAGACGCTTATCTGAAGCTCTACGACGTCTACGTATGGAATTCAAATCCATGATACTCGTATAACATGATAGCCTACTCGTATCATAAATTGGTAGTGTTGTTAGGTGTCAGTAAGTTTGTCCAATAATATTAGGCTTAAGCCCACTCAGTAGGATAATGAAAATGCCAAGAAGCTCTGACTATAACATCCAGTACTTTACTACATAAGACTACTAGGCCTATAGCTTCTAACGTTAAGCTGGCGTGTGATTTAGATAAATAATGACTTCTCCATTCGACAATAATTTTGTAGGCCTACCTAGATATTGCATTGTACTTATTCATTTTATAAATCGCCTCTAGTAGGGTGAACCGTTCCGAGTCGCTCTCAGCGCGTAAGATCCCGCGAGAAGAAGCATGTTTTGAGAAGAGACCAGGCAGAAGAAAGGCTACCAGAGAGAAGTGTAGAGAGAACACAAGAAGAAAACGCATTCGAAAGAGAAAGATCTTTTGATGCAAATGATCGAGAATGAGCCATAGCAGTTCTAGAGCAAGTAACCAAGAAGTCAAGTTTGCTGGATTAACTATGTGGACCCGCTGGACCGTGGGAGGCAGCTGAGCGAAGATGAAGTATAGCACTCGCCAGAGACTTCTACATCTTCAATGAGCCTCTGCATCAAGGACGTGTAAGTTTGACCCTGTGTCCACAAACCTCGTTCGTGATTACCTCCTTCCTTCCTGTCCTAACAGAACTCTGAAACATAATAATAATAATTGTATTCAAGAAAGTCAATAGCTTGCTTTTCAGAAACGCTCTTTCCCTCGTTCTGCTTTGAAGCGGCATGGGCTGGACACAATTCAGTTAGGCCTATAATAGGCAATACCGCGATTTAGGCTACTGTTCTGTCGTTATTGTGACATTCATCTCTAAAATTTTAAATAGGATCGTAGCTAATCAACGGTTTATCTAGAAATGCATGGGTGGCTACCTCTCTTACATAATACATGTATGTCTGCTATAATATAGTCTTATCAGTCCACGAGGACTTTATTGCTTCGCCTCCTTATGGCGCTGTTCATCTCTTGATCCTTTTTGATGACGGTTTGTCATTTTATGCTATCGATCGCTCTAACATCCTCCAGCATCTTGCAGTAAGCTTATCCTCTGGTTAGCTTGCAAACCTTTGGATTGGTTTTTCTCCTTCCTGGCATGGTGCACTAAATGTGTTATCGCAAGCTCCCTTAGGTTCCTCTAGGTCCCTGTTCCGTATGGTTTCTCCTAGGATCGGCTTTGGACACTTTGCACTACATCCTCTATTGCCTGATGTTAGCTTCGTGCTGCAGCTGCAGTCTAATGGACTTTTGCATCAGCGATGTACAGACGATGTACAAGCATAGATCTAGGCTACATCCACTGCCGTCCTGCTGATGTGGCTCAGGAGTCCTTAAGTAATAAGTATGCGTGTAAACGGTGTAATGATTCTAATGAACATCAAGCAATGCCAGGTATGGTTCAGAGCTGACTGCCTCTGATTTCACCATCATGTTTTTAACTTCATTGACTTCCGACTCTACTTTGCCAATAGATTTGACAATGAGAGTGACTCGATATACGATCAAGCTAACAAATCATGCCAATACAGACTATGTGAACCTACAGAAGAAAATTGCTGGGTCGATGTCAGTGGATAATAATGATTCGGAATACCACATCGTAAAAATGTGCCATTAGTTTCATTAAATCCTAATCGTCGTCGACTCTGTGCTATTATAAAGTCTAATAGTGACTAGTCTATCAATTTCTCAGATGTTGGAGGAGTAGCCTAATTCACCACAGTGAGAAGTAGCCTAATTCACCACAGTGATGAAATAATCACGAACCTCCGTTGTCATAAGATCCAGATCTTTTCCCATGATCCATGGACGATATTCGGTTTTTTTAGTGGTAGGCTAACTTTCCAAAACTCTACACGTTTCACATGCAGGCCTATGATTGGTTAAGTTCAGTTTTGGTTAGGTTCAGAGGTCATTCCGAGGGAAATTAATAATAATAAATCATAGGTCTACATTAAATGTGAGTAGTGGTGGATTACTAGGTATAGGGCCTAAGCCTATGACAAATTGCTCGCCTTTTTGAGATTTGTCCACCATGAACAATAATGTTTATTGCTCATTGTACCTGTGTGATAAAAGTGGTATCACTTGCTTTGTTATTCTGAAGGGTCGCCCCACAATAGACTTTAAATAGTAGGCCCTAAGACCTATCTGCAATCAACATCTAGTACAATTTTAAATTTAAAGGATAATTTATTTGTTTTAATTAAATAAATTATGTCATTCTACAGAGGGCATGCAGGCCTTTTGTAGGGCTATTTTTTAATAGGGCCTACTAATTAATTTTTCTCTTGATGACCGGAAGTGCTCAAAATAAATTTATATGTGTGATAGAGTCCCATGTTGATTTTTTTTATAACGGAAACCTATTATTCTGCGTAACCGTTTTTCAGCAGCCAAAGAATTTATATTTAGCTGAAACACATATTGAAGATGAATTGAAAAATGCTAATTGCAATAGAAGGTGACAGTAATCATAATAGTAGGCCTAATCATGAATTTTCACAGCGCCACTTCAAGAGAAACTCCTCAGAGTAGCTTGCAATAACTCAAGAACCACTGACATAATTTCTTATATTATTTCATGTTAATTGTTTATAGATCTAGGTCAACATGTTTCTTTTTTTGATTGCACCTATAAAAAAAAAGACTTATTACTAGTTTTTATAGTTGAACATTGGACCGCATTATATGTACAACTACAACTACATGTATTCTTGCATACATAAATAAAGTTCAAAACACGTAGAATAGGCTATAACATTTTGTTTATGCGTAAGTATACGCTTTGTGGAATCGTCGAGTACCCATGGAAACACTGCATAATTTGTAGGTGCATTCATATAATTATATTAAATCTAAACACACAATTTTGTGCAGAAATGAATGTGGAATCCAATGGTACATTACAAGTTCTGATATCTCAAACCAAACCCAAAATCCAGGGGTGTGGTAACCCTTTGGTAGTCTGTGCTACGAAAAAGCTTGGTAGCCTGAGGGTTAGAAGCAACAATTATTATATTGGTTCAGTGTTGTTGAAAGTACCGGGCAAAAGTACTTAAGTGAAAGTAAAAGTAACATGGATTTTAATTACTTAAGTAAAAGTAAAAGTACTCATCACAAATTTTACTTAAGTAAAAGTAAAAAGTAGCCCCTTCAAATAATACTTTTTAAGTAAAAAGTAAAAGTACCGAGTCTTTATAATAAGCTTAACTCAATCGAATATTAACCTTCAAAAATACTAAATTCTCGAAATGGCACTTATCGTTGAGTCTACACTGTCTACAGCGCACGCTTCCGATTCATTGTTAGCACAATGCACAGCTGAAGAATCGTTCTGCTGCAGAAATGGCAGTGCATCCAGCGTGCACCGCCCATCGAAAATCTATTTTTAGGCATGCAAATTTGAATAAGCTGTCTTAGCTTAGCGAAACGAAATGTTAATTAGCGCTTTGAAGTAACGAACATTGTAACGAGTGTTGCATAAATTGTAACGAAGTAAAAGTACTGAAATATGGGTAAAATTGTACTTCGTTGAAAGTAAAAGTATTTAATTTTTTCGATACTTCGTTACATGTGAAAGTACTCAAACTTTTACTTAAGTACAGTAACGCGTTACTTTTACTTCGTTACTGTACAACACTGTATTGGTTTAACCTATCACTTAACTATACCTAGGCTATCTAAAATTCTTATGTCTCTGACTGTCATCCTCCTCTAAAAATCCATTTCGCCGTCAAATATAAAAAGTACAATAACCGTAATTTTTCATTGTCTATTTACTTAAACTGAAAAATTGAAATCCATCGACTTATTCTTTTGCTGTCAAGCACAAACAGTCGACCATTTATCTCATCCAGAAGAATCCTCGATGGCTGTAGTGAACCGCCCTTTCTTCCAGACATAATTTCTCTATGAAATTCCAAATCTGAATCCAATAAGAAGACTCGACTGTTGAATCGATCAGCGACCAACACGAATCCATTTCCATCGACGGACAAATAAACTGGCCCTACCATTGCTCCGATAATTAATTTACTTCTTCCAGATAATGACTTCCGAAGTTTCCCATCTGCATCCACTGTGCTAACTGTGTGGAGACCACCATCACCATGACTGATCAAGAAATGATCATTGGCCATTTTAATTGCTTGCAATGGATGATGCATAACAGCGACTGATGATAGATCTATGTCACGTATCAACAGTCCGTCTGGCGAATATTCAATTAATTTATTTTTTTTAATAATCGCTAAAACAACATTCGATTCCTTGGTAACAGACAAACAGTTCAGCCCATCCTCTCCTGTTGACCAACTCTTTAACATTTTTCCAATTGCATCAACCCTTAAAATTTCCTTCCATTGTTCAGCGTCCTTGGAGTACAAGATATAGAGACATTTAGTTATGTTGCAAGATCCTATGTCCAACGGACGATTTAGTCCCATTAAATTCAATCGACGGCTGAAACTGAATTTAATCGAATCATAAACTTCAACTTCTGAACTCCCCTCAGTCACAACAAACAATTCTTTGTCTAAGATCGTCAATCCTTTGATCGATTTATCCTTTTCTTCTGAGGTTTCAATTCTGATCGTTCGAATTAAGATTGGATCCGATTTGTATCTCTCCGGATATTCACCTGAAAGGGGAAACAAATTAGACTTAATTCATATTACTAGCCTATATTTTTTCTCATTCTTTAAACTAGGGGATACATCAATAACAACAATTTCAAAACAAAACACTGACTAAGAGGGATGTACATAATATGTAGGCTACAAACAAAGGCGTCAACAGAGAAATTGAAAACAGGGTAGATAAGCAGTCATCGTAATCTTCAAGTTTATAAAACGCCACCCGAAAGCCAAAGTGCAAGGCCCCAACTTAATCATGAGTAATGCAGTGGGCTATTTTAGGCGCAAGTTTCTTGTCGCCTATAGCTTCATGTTTGGAGCGCCAATAGACTTACGCTACAAACCTCTTGCCAAAATTCCATTATTAAATTATTTTAAAAATAACACTAGCTTGAGCAAGTGATAGAAAATATTCAAATTAGTAATATTACCTAACTAAACTGGTCTATGTAAAAAAATACGATGAAGTCAATAATCCACTTTCACGTCGAAAGCGGATCGTCTGGCTCGATCGAATGAAGACTAAACCGCGTTAGGATGCCTGCTTCGGAAAGTAGTTTAACGACCGTGTATGACCAAAGGGCCTTTACAGTCGGAGGCAGAGTACAACCTCACACTCCACGTTTATATTGCGACCGAGCCACCCGCAGTAAAGATCCGAGAAATTAATCTCTGTCCGCATTCTAGCTGTTTTATAGGCCCCATAAGTAATCTGACACCGAAAACGTCACTTGAGATAGTTTATAGATGCATCAGTGGTGATCCATAGCAGTGTCACGAAGTAGAGTGTACTCCACTAATAATCGTACCCCCCCTGATGAAGAGAAGTTGATTAAGTCACCTCCGTGTGTGCCAATTTTTGCAAATTAAATTCCATTTGCCAATAACAGGCGTGTTTATTTCTGCTAGCTAACTTTGTTTACTTCCGTTCAGAAAGCTTAGAACATTTAGATTAAAACACTCAAGAACATCTAGACTTTTCTATAGTCACTAAATACATTCGTGTTGCTTGCTTTGAACATTACATAAGACAAAAAAACAGCCATTTTAAATTTTGATTAGGCCTACAGCATATATTTATAAATTATGAGCATTTTTTCAATAATTGAGGCATAATGGTTTATACCCCGATCATACATACATGTGCATTGTGCAATTCGAATAGCCTATTCGCATTTGTATCAGGTAGTGCACCGTTGTCTAACTTTCAGAACAAGACCTTTACTTAGATTCGTGAATCTAAGCCAAGTCTTCTTCCTTGTTTGGGTTACGAGGCATCTAACAGGCATTCGGGCAACGCTCCCTGTAGACATAATAGATATGCACGACCTCGATCATCAATTATCAGTCACTTTCCCATGAGTAGGTCGTGCCTGGAGCAAGATATGATGAATTCAATATACCTCTTTGTGTGTGGTATTCTAGTAGTTTCAATAGCCTTGCGTTATCTTTCCGTGCTTCTTCTAATTTCCGTTGCCGATGGAACTCCTGTTGCTTCCAGGCGATGGGTACTGCAATGCAAAATCATTTTAATTAGGCCTACCTTTACAAATTTAATCACAAGATGAAAATCAGTCGAGAGACATGACTTCGTGCGAAACCACAAAGATTACACAAAGAAATTTGTCTGTTCTTCGGTTGTTTTCTGAAAGAAAGGTTTCAACACAAAAATTAACTTAAACTATGTCTTTTCAACATTTTTAGAAGAGAAAGTGTTCTGATGAAAGATTAACATTGACGGTCGCATAGAAGTTTAGTCCATTGCTATTTTCCCTCTTCACGCAATAGGACCTAAGTAGTGGTCTGTCAACTTAATTTTCTTGAAAGACCAAACGATATAAAATATACATCGTGGTTAAAAAAAGTAAGCCAAATTGTTTTGCATATGAAATTATCTTTAATACCTGATGACATATCACGCTAAAATTTTCCAAATATTTAGACAATTGGACAAAGAATATGATTCCAAAAATTTCTTCAGATAAAGTTGAACGGATAAAGAGGTATAAATCTTTCAACTTCATATGCCGAAATTTCAGTTTACAAGCAATTTTCTGTAATTCTAAAATTTTCCAGATATGTAGATAATTGAACTAACAATATGACTCCAACAGTATGGTTTGATTTTTTAATTAATTAAGATGCTCAAAATGTTCTCCTCCTGCTTTCACGCAAGCGTGGAAGCGCTGGCGCCATGCATTAGGCAACAGCATCATCGATTATTCTCTAATAATAATCCACACCATCCCACACTCTCAACAAGCGTTGCTTCAGATCGTTTATACTTTATATCATAGCTTGTTGTCTGATAGACTCGGTCTTGCATCACGCTTTGCACTTTATAGTCGGCAGGATTCAAATCTGGGCTGTTCGGAGGCCATAATTGTGGGAGAAATGAAGCCTAGCGTCTCTCTTGTCGGCATTTCGATGGTTTCCTTGGCTCTGTGGGCTGGGGCACTGTCCTATTGGAAAAGCAACCTTCTGTGGCCAGATTTCTGATTACAGGTAGAAGAAGTTGTGACACCAGAACGTCGCGATAATAGGCTCCATTAATTTTTACTCCAGGATCAATGAAGACGGAAACGGGAACGACCAAGCGCCAAAACCGTAACGGACACCCTAACAAACTTGCTAAAAACTGATATTTCGGGAGATGAAGTTGAAATATCCATATCTTTCTATTCGTTCAAATTTGTGACGTGATATTTTGGAATCCTATTCTTGGTTCAAATCGCTAAATATTTGGGGAAAAATTCAGGGTGATATGTTATCCGGCATTGGAAATATTTGAAAAACAGTTTGGCTTAGTTTTTTGAACCACGGTTTATACCATGCATGCCGTCAGATACCAAGACACAACGGCAGGCAGAGACTATCAAACCGTCTTTAAGCAAATAAGAATAAAAATGGAATGCTTTGATTAATTGACAATTCTTTTATTGAATCACCACCCAATAGACAGAATAAATCATAGATGTAAAAAACGATGGAAACGGAATAAAAAACGGAAAAAACGTCGTTTTATTCGAAAAAAATACGGAAAAACGACACAAAAAAACGGAAATGGAAAATAATATGACATTTTACATCTTAAACAGCATTTTAAAATTAAAACTCTTGTTTACTTACTACATGTATCTCTTAAATGATGACGTTAAACAATTAAATAATGACATCAGTTATATGAAACCTTGAGATTGGGCTGAAAACGTAAAGAATATCAGGAAAAATTAAAAGTAGGGAAAATAATAAGAGACTGAAAATGAATAAATAGCGTTACGTAAAAAATAAAAAAACGGAATAAAACGATGGAAAAATAAAAAACGAAAAAACGACGTTATTGGGAGCGAATAAAAAACGAAAAACCACGTTTTAAACAGCTATGGAATAAATAATGACAGCCCATCTCAATCAATCAATCCATCAGACTTTATATAGCGCCCCTTCAAGGTATCTACTCAGAGGCGCTCCCGACCTAGATCAAACGAAAAAAACCCAGTCTTCAGCAGTTTGTAAAATTGAGAACAGCTAGGAAGGTGTCGCATTGTCAAGGGAAGTCCATTCCAGGTTGTTAGACCAACCACAGAGAACGACCACCTCTGCATTGTTGCAGAGCGAGTGAAAGGAACTATTAAGTCACCATGGACAGCAGAGCGCAGTGCGCGGCTGCCTATGCAAGTGGAAAGTGGGAGGAAAAGCTCACACAGATAAGAGGGTGCCCAGCCTGATAAGCATCGCCACACCAAAGAAGCAATCCTAAATGCGAAAGAAAGCCGGTGCAAGACCTCGAGCATATATTGGGATACACGGTCGGACTTGGTGAACCCGCCAATAAGTCGCACGGCAGCCTGGTGGACCCTCTCAAACCTCTCAATACGAGCCAGCGGAGACCATCAAAGATGGCGGTGCAGTAGTCGAGGAGGATCAGCACAAATGCATGAACGGAAGAAGCTGCAGTTGTAATTGGAAGTCAGAGAACAAGCAATGACCCTGAGCTGCCGCAGTTGGTAGTAGCAGCTGCGGTACACCTGCTATATGAGATGCAAGGGTGAGTTCAGAGTCTAGGAGCACCCCAATGCCACGCACCACCGAAGAAAAGTCATAGGTAGGAATTGAGAAGAGAGAATGCTCAGGTCGAGCTAAGCCAGCTGTTGCCTAGTGCCCAACCAAATGAATTAGGTTTTTTGGGCTTTGAGGCGGAGTCGGTTTGAGGACATCCAATCTGCGAGGGCCCCATAGCTCGTTGCATGGTGCGGGCGGCCTCAAATGCTGCGAGTGGAGGGCAGGGCAGATATGCCTCAGTGTCATCTGCATACAGCTGCATCAATTCAAGTTTTGCAAAGGTATGGTCGCTGAAAAATCCAAAGCCCTGCTTTACGAGCAATTAAGTCTGGGAACACAGCAGACCCAGAGCTTAGGTATGGCACCATTTTTTACCTAACAGAGATCATGAATAGGGGCTTCAACGAGACGCTGTTGCAGGGTACTCCAAAATATTGCATAGTTGACCTTACCCACAGTTCAGAACTTCAAAATAGACAAGAGACCATAAACAAAAGTCAACTTATACCCTGTTCTCTTTGAAGTTTTAATTGCTTCGTTAATTTATCGTTCTCTTTCTGTTTTTCAACCAATTTCCGTTTCAACTGGAAAACAGCATCGTCCCTGGCTACGAACAACAAAATGCAGAATTGGTTATTTATCTTTGATCTGTTTGCATGTATTACAGACTACAGTGATCAATAAAAGCATTGATTAGGCCTATTATCTGATTGATTGAACTTAAAATAATTGGATAAAAAGATGGATTCGCATACAGCATAATCAGTCGAGAGAATTGTTTGGACCGCACTTAAAGAAAGTTAGGGCGAATTTACCCGTTCCTCTATTGCTTTCTGGAAGAAAACGTTCTGAACAAACCATGTGAATAGCATATAAACAACGTTTCTGAAGAGTAGGCCTAATTGTTCATCAAATATTTAGCATTTAGGCCTTTAACATTTATACAGTGCAAGAATGTTAGAATCAAAAATAGAGATAAGATGACAGATAACCAATTAACCATTAAACACCAATCGATACAGAGAGACATAGTCTATGTATAATGATTCTTTTCTATCCTTTATAATTTATATGCGTATCATAAACAAGTCGAGATTTCATTGGAGTTTTGATGAACTACACTCGAAATATTGCTGTTAGTAACAGTTAGTTGCATTTGAGGCTCACCTGCAACAGTATGACTCTGTTAGGGCGCCACACCAATTTTCATTGTTGCTGTTTTTAGAATTATCATTATCATCATCATTATTAGGCTATTATTATTATTATTATTATTATTATTATTATTATTATTATTATTATTATTATTATTATTATTATTATTATTATTATTATTTTATTTTTTACCCGATGTTTTTATGATCCCTCAGGTGTTCAAAATAATATCCGGAGATGGGAATGGTGTTACTCTGGAACGGCCTCATCTTCGTCAAGATTTTATTATTGTTATTATTATTATTATTATTATTATTATTATTATTATTATTAATATTATTATTATTATTATTACTACTATTGTTATTATTATTATGGTTTTTTTGGGTTTTTAGCGCCCGAGGTATATATGATCCCTCAGGCTTTAAAAACAATGCTATAAACGGTGTTGTTCTGGAGTTAGCGGTCCTCATCTGTCAATTGTGTTGTTATTATTATTATTATTATTATTATTATTATTATTATTATTATTATTATTATTATTATTATTATTATTATTATTATTATTATTATTATTATTATTATTATTATTATTATTATTATTATTATTATTATTATTATTATTATTATTATTATTATTATTATTATTATTATTATTATTATTATTATTATTATTATTATTATTATTATTATTATTATTATTATTATTATTATTATTATTATTATTATTATTACTAGATGGGATACCCGGCGTTGCCCGGGGAATTTAGGGTTTCGCCTCCCTTCCACGCCACCCCGCTCCCACCGTGCTCACCGCTCCCCCTGCTCACCGCTCCTCCGTCCTCACCCCCTTCCGCACCCACACACCGCCCCGCCTCGCTCCCACCCTGCTCACCGCTCCAACCCCAGCCCTCGTCCCACACTTCCGCGTCCATACACCGCTCACCGCTTCTACCCCGCATCACCCACGGCCCCCCTCCAACCGCTACGCCCTCCCCGCACTCTAACCCGGCCCCACCAAGACTCCAACCCACTGATGTAACAGGCGTTGTCCGGAACATGTTGTTTAGCCCTTGCACACTTTTTGCTAACCCCCCTCCCACAACGAAACCCGACTCGCCTTTGCGGGGCGGGTGTGCATGCTGACTGTGGGCGTGACGTTCCTGGTCGCATGTTCCTGTAGCTGCAAGGGGTGTATCCTAAAGCTCCGAAACTGCGCGAATATCGCCCCCGCGCAGGCCTCCGTGGTTAGCTAAATTCGTTCACCAGCCCCTTCACTGGGTCGTTCTGGTGATCAATAGCTGTGAAACTGTTTGGACAAACGCACACCTATACACCCACCCGCATTAACATGCTCCTTTCTCTAGTCTATGCTTTATGCACTGAGAGCGCCTCGCCTATTAATAACTTGATTAATACTGTGAGCGCCAATAATGACGTCATGCAGCCGTTTGCTAAATAAATTATATAATGGCGGCGCAAGCTTAAAACGCTTCTTAAAATATCTGTATAGGCGCTAACTACCACATCGAAATTTAAAATGTCTATAACTTTGGTTTTAAAGTGAATTGAGAGCTGCCAATAGTCACGATGAATTCTAGATTCGCATACAAAGATGTAAAAAATAATTTCGCGAATTAGATATATTTAGATCAAAAGCCTTTGACCGGGGGACCTTTGCGCACAACGGGACATCGCCACAGAATTCAGAATTCGACTTCGCCTTATAGTATAGATTATTATTATTATTATTATTATTATTATTATTATTATTATTATTATTATTATTATTATTATTATTATTATTATTATTATTATTATTATTATTATTATAGTACAACAGTTGGGTCCGGAATTAGTCAGGCCTCGTCTTCAGGGTTTGAACAGAAAGAGCCTCGGAAGGCAACGGCATTAAAGCGCTGGATAGAAATCGACAAACGCTGGAAGAGATAACAAGTTTCTCTAGACTCCCTTGAAAATTCGGAAATACGCCTTCCTAAATCTTTGAGGAAAACAAGACCGCTTTCGTTGATTGGACCAAGGGTCTCGAAGGCCAGCGGCACAAATAAGTAGGTTTTGGACAGTTCACTGTACTTCGCATTCTTTCTGGTGGCAGCCAGCTCAGCCGCCGCTCCAGCTGCGCCCGATGTTGAGCTAAGGTAAGATGGAGCCACGGTGTCCGTCACTGTGACATCCCAGACGAGACTACGGCCTTCGCTCCAAGGAATTAGAGTCATCCCATCGGGACGCTTTCCGTCCGACCTCAGCAAACCGGATGGCTCTTTAATGTTGGGGACGCCGGCACGAGTCAGACTGCGACTAATCAGTCCGTTCAGGACGGCGTGTCTGGCGATCCTGCCCGGACCAAGCCCACAGGACAGGCCATGGGAGCCATCTGCATATTGAGAAGCTGAATTGACTTCACTGCAGCTAACTACTGTCGGATGTGATCTCGCAATATTATTATTATTAGCCTATAATATTATTGTCATTATTATTATTAACCCAGATAATCCCCACGTCCTACATGTAGGACAGTTAGTTTTGTGTCTATGCAATAATATATAATAACATCTCTGTGTTATATTATACTCTTTTTTACAAGGAAGATGTATTTCCTGTACGTTGTAATGTTTGTTGTTGACTTTGCTTGCGTTGTCATATCAGAGAAATAAAATTTCAATTCGAAGAAAATCGGAATCTGAGAAATCGTCGATATGCCTAGAAAGAGGTGGGTGTACACTATTACATGTGAAAACTAAAAAGATTATAACTATTTCTAAATTACCTACAGGTATGAAGGTATGCATGAAAATTATTAGTCCTTTGTTAGTCAATATTTCCAGGCTTTGGCATGGATCGTTAGTACACCGTCCTACATGTAGGACACTGGGACTATGTACAACATATTATTTGGAAATTGTTTGTCACTTCATCCAATTGTTTTAGGGTCAGGGCTAGTTCCATGGGTTGGTATTAGGGGTTGGTATTAGGGTCATAATGGTCATTGTGAACAGGTGGGTCTGCCTAATATGCCAAAATATAAATTTTTGTGTTCTTACTGTTGTTATATTTCTGGTAGCCTATATAGTATTGGCTTACAGACTAGTAACACAGTGTATTAGACATTTTTTCTTGTATATTTTACAGAACGACAAACTTCATGAAGAGATGGCCATGCTGGAGGATGATCCAGATTCTGTGCCAGCTGCTGGACTAGACATTGTTATACTGCCACCCGATAACGAATGTGCAGAAGTAACTGATGAGGATTCGGGAGATGAGGAGACGGTAACCATAAACAACCTGCCTCCAAGTCAGTTGCGTGCCGTTGCTGAGACGCAACGTCCACCAGATGACGACAGCAGTACTGACAGCGATAATGATGCGCGTCACCTAGCTGCATCCAGTCTTCCTCCAGCAAAAAAGAAGATGAAGGTCCAATGGTCTATACATGGAGAAAAGGTGATTTAGCGCTTTCTCCGATTACATCAAGGACTTGGAACCCTAAAGATGTCATTGAACTTAGGGAATCACCAGTTGACCTCTTTCTCACCTTCTTTGATGCTGAGGTCTTCGGCATGATCGTGACTCAAAGCCTGTACCGTATTTCAGTAAGAGGAAGGAAGTGGTACTTCCCTCTGATATGTCACTGTATCGATTTGGCTGAGCAAAATGCCTGGTAACTCCACAAAGCTCGCAAAGGATCACTGGATCATCTCCAGTTCCGCCGTCGCGTAGTAACCGCTCTACTGGAGACCAATGCCAACTCATCAAAGGGTGCAGACTGAACATGTCGACTCCAGATATGATCGATTAGACCATCTCGTGGAGCCGCAGGAGAAACAAACAAGATGTCGACACTGTCGTCAAAAGTGCACCACAGCAAGTGCAACATTGGATTGCACGTGAAGTGTTTCATTGACCATCACAAGAAATGAACCAAGTCTAGATTAACTCTAGGCAGAAGTCAAAATAGTCATAATAATGTCATTTTATCATTTGTGAGGAAAATAGATGTACATTATTGCTGTAAACAAAAATCTATGATAATATTCATATTTGGAAACTTCATGTGTTGTATTTTCCCAACGTCCTACATGTAGGACGGTAGATTTCCAAGTAACCATGTACAGCAAACATGAAAATACATTTTTTCCCTCTATTTTGTATTTATTTCTATCAGATTATTCACAGTAATGCCTAAAACTATGAAAAAATATACCGTGGGAACATCTGGGTTAATAATTATTACGAAAGACGTCACATAACATGCGTTGACCAATTTATTACTGGTCTAATAACCATGTGCCTGTAAGATCATAAACCACATATCTTGTGGTGTCTTTGTCATATGCTATGATTGTGTGGTACAGGGTGACGGAAAACTCGCGCAAAATGTATCATACCGAGCGCAAAAGGCGGCTTTAGGATGTAATGAATTTTTTTTACAATTTCTTAGTCATTCCAAAGATGACCGTGGAACGTGTGTCTGACGCCTGCTCAAACCTCTCCTTCTTTGGAACTCAAGTGATAAACCAAGGACAATAGTAGGCCTAAGCCTTTGTTAATTAGCTCGGACTACGACTCGGGACTATCCTTTTGGACAACCTTTGACTAGATACAGTGCTCGTGAATAGGCTGGTGCTCTGAGCTGAACTTTCCAGTGTCGCATTAGAAATTTGGAGATTACGATTAGCCTGCGACTGAATAACCCCATCCATATCAGTGATATTTTCGTTAACGATAAGTGAAATTAGAACTGAAAATATTGATTTCCGTTAAGTATAACTATAACTGTAACTGAAATTATTTTAAGAACGAAAACTGAAATAGAACGGAAATTGAGCACACCGAACTGAAATTAGAATAAAAACGAAAATTAATTCTCAAACTGAAATTAATGAAAAAAATGGAAATTTTAGTTGACAGTTTTTCCGATGCAGCTGTGTTTGTTTAAAAGACGCACATACTTTCTGACTCTTACAACTTTTGTATCTTTTGCCTAGCATGTGTTTTATAACGGTTAGTTTAAAAACAATTTTTCATTTGGACTTTCCCTGTAAGTTTATAATTTTCAACTTCGCGATAAGACTGGAAATCACTTGGCTAAATAACGAAAATAATGTATTGGACTTTTTAAGTAGGTTCGCTGCGAGGAAATAGACAAAATAAATGTGCTTAGGCCTATCCATGCAAGGCTTCTTGGGTCTATAGCCTACCCTTAAACGGATGACTGTGGAACTACATATTATGATATAATTTTTACATGTTGCCTCTGCGCACACAAAATACTAAGAAATATATTAAGAAACGGACCAGGCAAAATCATGGGTGGCTGAAAACTTCCATGCGACTTGGCCTAATCCGAGTCAGCGACTTCACCACGGAGAAAGCATGAGTGCTCCATAAAGACGCAAGCAAAAGAACTCAATTGAGAACTGAAATTATTTCGAAAACTGAATTAGAAGTATAACTGAAATTTCTTGAAGAACTGGAACTGAATTAGAACTGAAATTGAGACCATCCGAACTGAAATAGAAGTAAAATGGAAATTATTTCCTGAAGTAAAATATCACTGATCCATATGCAACTTAATCAGTGGCGCCGTTTATCTGATGTGCTAATCCAACAGATCCCAGAATATTTTCGGCGAGACAAGCTAAAGAACTTGTCATAGGAAACTTTCAATCTGGCTGTCTTTTCATAATAGTCTACGACTTCAAATTTCTCTGATGAAATTCATGCTGATAAAGAAGATATCATCATCATGATCGTATGAAAATGCCTAATTATGGGACTAAACATGAATAATTATTTATTGTCCAGGTTTTTAGTTTAATCTCTAGGCATAGGCTACAAGAAATAGACCTACATGTACCTGCAAAATCCGAGGAGTCTTTTAAAATGTACTGCTTCTTCGTGAATGCTTTCCGGTACTGCAATGCAGAGACCGACCTTTCTGTTGGTTTGCGAAAATACACTTTCACGTCATCTAAGAATAAACATAGTTTTTGCTCATTTGGTAAGTCTTATTGTTCATCTTCCAAGAAACCGTCTGCAGTAGAAGTCAACGTAGATCGAACAAATGAGATACAATAACACGTAGCGTTTATCAAAAGACCTGATTTCTGAAAGTATAGGCCTAACCTTTGTTTGCTTCAGAGCAGTTACATTATGCTTTCTGTATTTTATACATAGTAGGACATAGACGCTCCACCATTATTTTAGGCCAATTGATTATACCACGTAGCAGAGATCATTATTTTAAGAAACAAACCAAAGAACTGGTTATAGGAAACTCTCAAACTGGCTGTCTTTCCATAATACGATTTCAAATTTCTCTAACGAAATTCATGTTGATAAGGAAGGTATCATCATGATTGCATCAAAAATCAAGATGCCAAATTATGGGCCTACAGGTGAATAATAATAATGTAGGCCTATTTCCAGGGTTTTAGTTTTAATATCTAGGTAAAGGTTACAAGAAATAGACCTACCTTCCAAATCCGAGAAAGATTCTCTTGAAATGCATGGCTTCAGTACATCTAAACCACAATTTTCATCAATTGTGATAAGCAAGAATATGAGACAAATTGAAGTTTGAAATAGCAGTGTACAAGAATTTTAATCTAACTTCAGTCACTTTTAATCGAACATGATAATTGTCAAACTATCATACATACAATGGAATGTGGTGAATTGTTAAACAATCATATATACACTGTGCCCCATAAAAAAACACACCAAAAAACTTTGTCATGAAACGCATGAAATGTTAAATAAGAAAAAGTAATGTTTCATTTAAGAAGATGTTCGAAGTGATGTCCCTTCGCTTGAACGCAGGCTCTCAGCCTTGGCCACCACTGTTCAATAGCTTTGTCAATGACACTCTGCTGCAACTGTGCCCACACAACGATGAGGCACTCCTTCAACTTGTTGATGTCCCGTATTGCTGTCTGGTAGACGCGTTCCTGTATTAGACCCCAAATTCTGTAGTCAACGAGATTGAGGTCTGGTGAGTTTGCTGGCCAGAGTTCCGGTCCAATGAAGCTTGGTGCTTCACGTCGCAGCAACGCAATGGTGTCCTTTGCGCGATGTGCTGGGGCGCTGTCCTGCTGGAGAATGAATAAGTCGCTTGACTAATCTCTGTTTAAATTTTTCCAAACACTTTCCAAACTGCGTCACTGCCTCCAACAGCAACCACTTCTGTGAGTAAGTAAAATGTAAAATATTTTGTGGCAAAATTATTTGAGAAACAACGTACAAACTGTTATTACAATTGGCTTAGTTTTATAGAAGATTTGTGAAAAGTTTTTTGGTGTGTTTTTTTATGGGGCACAGTGCACATACAGGGTGCGCCAAAAAAGACCCCCCCTAAGATTTTTGCCAATACATTGACCAAAAGTAAGAATTTCGAAATGATATTTTACAGGCTTATAGACAATTCATATTTACACATGATGGCCAGATTTCATCAAAATATTTCAAACACAACAAAAGTTATGCCACTTTTACTGAGTTCACCCAACGTTTTTTGATGATTCAAAAACGCAACGCAACAAAAAGTAAAAAAAATCTAATCTGATTATTCTGGCCAATATCTTGGCCAAAAGTAAGAATATCAATATGAAATTTCACAGGTCTAAAGACAATTCATATCTGCATATGATGGTCGGATTTCATCAAAATATTGCAAACAGAATGGAAGTTATACCACTTTTAGGAAGGCCACCCACTGTTTTTGACGATTCACAAACAAAACGCAACAAAAAAGTAACAAAAACACGATTTTTTTCTCATCTCAAATAATAATTGTTATCAAATAGCCTTGACATTGCCAGATGATCATTATTATTACTATTTATAAAGAAACAGGGTACCAGCGTAGCCGCACGTCACTGAGAAGTCACTTAGCAAGATGACAATCAAATTGGTAAATAAGGAATAATAAGGAATCTGTCAGATTAATCAACAGGTCCATCAAGAACTTTGCAAAGAGACTCAAAAGAAGTGTTGGCACTGGTGGTGGGCACATTGAACATAAGTTGTGAAGCACCACCAAGTTCATTTGACAACAGTTATTTGAGATGAGACTTAATAAAATCGTGTTTTGTTACTTTCTGTTGCGTTTTGTTTTTGAATCGTCAAAAACGGTGGGTGGCCACCCTAAAATTGGCATAACGTTTGTTCGGCTTGAAATATTTTGATGAAATTTGGCCATCATGTGTTAATATGCATTGTCCTTAAGCCTCTAAAATTTCATTTCGAAATTCTTACGTCTGGCCAGGATATTGGCAAAAAACCTAGTTTTTGATGCGCTTCGTTTTTGAATCGTCAAAAAACGGTGGGTGACCTCCCTAAAAGTGGCATAACTTTTGTTCTGTATGAACTATTTTTATGAAATCTGGCCATAATATGTAAATATGAATTGTCTTTAAGACTTTAAAATTTCATTTGGAAATTCTTACTTTTGGCCAAGATATTTCCAAAAAACCTAGGGGGTCTTTTTTTGGCGCACCCTGTACAATGGAATTTGGTGTAATCAAAGTAGTTCTTAAAGATCGCTTTATATCCATTGGTTGATTGAATGAGTGTTCTAAGTGTGATTATTTAATGACCTGTAGTATTTAGATTGCACATGTATGGTCGAAATAATTACGTTATCATCCTGGGATGTCATTTAGTCTGTAGATTGCCAAGATCAGTGTAGGCTAAGTCTAAGATAAAAAAACATTACACGCTTCGTTGAACGCACAGTGTGTTGCAATGCTATCAGAGACTATCAGACTCTATCGGACTCTATCTGAACTTGTCAGGATCAGTTACATAATTATCATTCATGTGAGTGCAACGTTTTAACGAGTTGCCCAGGAAGGCACTATGCATTACGCATGATATGTATGTATGCATGTATGTATGTATGTACGTATGTAGGCCTATGTATGTATGTATATATGTATGTATGTATGTATGTATGTATGTATGTATGTATGTATGTATGTATGTATGTATGTATGTATGTATGTATGTATGTATGTATGTATGTATGTATGTATGTATGTATGTATGTATGTATGTATGTAATACTATGTATGTATACTATGTATGTACATATTATATCATGTATGTATGCAGGTATGTATGTATGTATGTATGTATGTATGTATGTATGTATGTATGTATGTATGTATGTATGTATGTATGTATGCATGTATGCATGCATGCATGCATGCATGCATGCATGCATGTATGTATGTATGCATGTATGTATGTATGTGTGTATGTATGTATGTAAGTGCGCATGCTGAGTATACGTAAAGTGTGTGTCTGTTTGGGCGTGTGGGTGCATGCGCGTTTGTGAGTGTGTGTGTGAGTGTGTGTGTGTATGTGAGTGTAAATATTGATGCTTTCATTTGTGGTAATAACACAATATCTACATAGCGCCTTAAAAAGTACATCTTTTGCTTCGAAATATAAAATACTAGTTTTTATACCCGGCTTCGCCCGGTGTAAAGGTTTCAAATTACCCCCTCCTAAACATTACCCCACTGAAAACTGTAATTTGCGTCAATCTTCGCATTTTTTGCACTAAAAATATCAGAAAAATCATCCCGCTTCTTGTTTCGGACTGAAGATTTTCATCCGTCATCCGATTTTGTGGTTTGTTATCATATTTTCACCTGTAACTAAAATACTAAATCGTCGCTGAAGTTAAATGGAGAAATGGCTACGAGGCTATTATTTTTTCCCGATTAAAATATTGATAACAAACCACGAAGTGGGATGACGGATAAAAATCTTCAGACCAAAACAAGAAGCGGGATGATTTTTCTGAAATTTTTAGTGCAATAAATGCGATGATTGATGCAAATCAAGTTTCCGGGGGGTAATCTGAAACCGGTTTCAAGTTACCGGGGGGTAATGCTTAGGAGGGGGTAATTTGAAACCTTTACACCGGGGTCGGTTCAAGTCGTTCGTGTATTAGGATAAATAAATGCTAGGCCTACTCAATGAAAAGAAGTTAAATGAACGTGTAATTCTTCTATTCCCCGTGCCATGATTTCTAAAATTTCAAATTTCGAAATACTGATCGTAGGTTAACGCGCAACGGGGAAGTCGCTTCTTAAATTTGTATCTATATGGCATATAGGCGCTAGCCAAAAATTTTTAGTTTTTCACCTCTGGGGTATCCGGCGTTGCCCGAAAATTGAGGGTGTCCCCCCAAGTCCGAAGGTGGCCATTTCGTAGATTAAAAATCCAACCTCCATTTTACGTGTAAAAACCTTCATCCAGCTTCTATTTCTCAAGCGCTGGATCCGTTGTCTGGGGACCACTTGTCGTTAGACGAATTGTTAGACGAGTTGTCGTAACACCGTCCACGGGGACCTAAACGGTCATCCACGGGGACCATTCAACGGGGAGAGCGGTTGGGAATCTCATCCGATCAAATTCATTGAAAAATAAACGGTCGAGGCCATAGACGGTCTCTATATCAAATCCGATTTACAATTGCATTTCTTACCTTCCGATATTCAGCTCACATTCGACATCGTGATTTATTAAAAATAATTGCATATCAGTTAGCTACATTAAAATATTATTGTTATTATCGCTATAGATCACGTGACGTCTCTACGGTTAGAATTGACGTCAGCATGATGTCGAGAAAAGAAATCAAATTTCGGCGAGAATAATTCGGCCTACGGCAGATCTGACGTTTCAGAAATAAACCCAGGCTTCCTTATAAAAAATCTAGAAATCCATACTATTTGCATAAGCGATTCTAAAATAAACCCAGACTATGCATAGAAAAACCCAGAAACCCTGACGAAGGCTGAAAAACCAAATCTAGTGGATAAACCTAACTGTGGCATCACTGCTGCTCACAAATAAATGTCAAATTAAAAATATTTTCCGCATATCGCTTTTTCTTCGGATTTATACCACATATTCTTTAGTCTATTTCAAAACTTTTCGTGCAAAAATTTTCGTGTCACAGTAAATCAGCGGGTTTAAGACTTAATTGACCGGACAATAGGGACTATCATTGCAGCGTGACCTAAGACCGTTAATTGCTGGTTAAATTTCGCGTAAGTTTCCAAATCGAAACTTAAAATGTCGATAACTCGTGTTTTAAAGCAAATTAGGAGCTTAGAATAGTCACGATGACTTCCAGATTCGCATACGAATATTAACCGTTATAGGGTAACCGGGGGTTAAAAAAACCCCGTCTACTTTTTTCGTACACTTCTTTTGAATAAAACAAAAAAGACGTTTTCTTTTGTGACTTTTCCTAAAATGTTTTTCTTCACAATGCCGTTTTCAGATGTCCTACATTGTGCTGCCACCTAGCGGCAGACTACTATGAAGAATAAGGTTTTATATTTCGGTACTGGATAAAACATTTCTGCACTATGTAGATGTAGGCTAAGCATAGCCTAAGATTTATCAGAACTGAATTGTTGAAGATTATGTGGCTGCTGTATTTTTGCATCTGAATTAGTCATTCTTTGCTGTGTGATTTTTATTTCCGGCAGCATTATATTATTGTAGTATACGTACTTTTGCATAAAGCTATCGAAAGAAATAGGCGATTACAACGCCACAAAAGGCGCGGTGAGCTCATTCGACCTGGAAACAAAGGGATACTTGCAGTTGCAGGACCAGAAGATGGCCTCTTCTATTTCTTGGTTGATTCAGCAGCGCTCAACGCGTATGTCCTAATTGGTGTCACGACAACAGGTTCACAGACAACTGGTTCAACGACAACTGGTTCACGGACAACTGGTTCACGACAACTGGTTCACGACAACTGGTTCACGACAACTGGTTCACCGACAGCTGGTTCACGACCAAATGACTTGGAGCTGGACGAATGAAAATGTTCTTGCTTAACTTGAAGCTGGACTGATAAAAATCTTCTTGTTAAAACTGGAGCTGGATCGCTGTAAATAACGTTTGAGTAACCGAAGCCGGAATAAGTATCTCTATACCTGAAATAGAAGCTGGATTGATGAAAATGTGCTGCAATAAATACAAGCTGGATTGACGAAATTAGCGCCTGAGAAATCGAAACTGGATGAAAGTAATTTATGGCTGAAATAGAAGCTGGATTGACGAAATTGACACTTGAGAAATGTAAGCTGGATGAAGGTATTTTATGCCTAAAATAGAAGCTGGTTTGACGAAATTAGCGCTTGAGTAGTGAAAGCTGGATGAAGGTATTTTATGCCTAAAATAGAAGCTGGTTTGACGAAATTAGCGCTTGAGGAATGGAAGCTGGATGAAGGTATTTTATGGCTGAAATAGAAGCTGGACAAACGACTTTAACGCTTGATAAATTGAAGCTGGATTAAGGTATTTTATGGCTGAAATAGAAGCTGGACAGACGAATTTAACGCTTGATAAATTGAAGCTGGATTAAGGTATTTTATGGCTGAAATAGACGCTGGATTAACGAAATTAGCACTTGAGAAGTGGAAGCTGGAGGAAGGTATTTTATGGCTGAAATAGAAGCTGGATTGACGAAATTAACGCTTGAGAATGGGAAGCTGGATGAAGGTATTTTAAAAATAAAAAAACAGAAGCTGGATTGACGAAAAAGATGTAAGAAGCTAGATTTATGAAAAGAACAATAAAGAAGAAGCTTGATGAAGGTATTTTAAATCAGAAATGGAAGCTTGATTTATTAAAACAACCATAGAGAAATGAAAGCTGGATGAAGGTGCTATGTAGGTGAAATAGAAGCGGGACTGATGAAAACACGCATGAGAAATAGAAGCTTAATCAATGTATTTATAGATAAGAAATAAGAGCTGGAATGAGGAAAAATGCGCAAAAGTTGGAAGCTGGATTAAGTTGTCTGTATATCTGAAATGAAAGCTGGATGAAGGTTTTTATATGTATAAAATAGAAGCTGGTGAATGATGAAACGCTTAAGATATGGAAGCTGGATCTCGTTTTTATCGATCTGAAATCGAAGAGGGATGAAAGTTTTTATTAAAAAAATTATGTCTAAAATAGAAGCGGGAAGAAATGCTTAAGAAAGGGACGCTTGATGACGGTTGATCGATCTGAAATAGAAGCGGGATGAACTTATTTCAATTGTTTGAAGCCGAAGCTGAATGAATTATAAAAGGCTTAGGAAATCTAAGCTGGATCACGTTTTTATGGATATGAAAAATCCAGCTTCAAGTTAATCATGAACATTTTCATCTATCAGCTCCAACATAATTATTAAAATTTTCATCATCCAGCTCCAATTTAATTAAGAAGATTTTCATGAATCCAGCTCCAATCTAATTAAGATTTTCAAAAATCCAGCCTCATGTTAATCACGAACATTTTCATCAATCCAGCTTCAAGTTAATCAAGAACATTTTTATCAATCCAGCTTCAATTTAATCAAGAACATTTCCATCTATCCAGCTCTAACTTAATTAAGAAGATTTTCCTCATCCAGCTCCAATTTAATTAAGAAGATTTTCATCATCCAGCTCCAGTTTAATTAAGGAGATTTTCATCAATCCGGCTCCAGTTTAAGCAAGAACGCTTTCATCATCCATCTCCAAGTTAATTAGGAAGATTTTAATCAAACCAGCTCCAATTTAATTACTAAGATTTTCATCATCCAGCTCTCATATTATTAAGAAGATGTTCATCAATCCAGCTCCAGTTTAAGCAAAAATATTTTCATCAATCCAACTCCAGTTTAAGCGAGAACATTTTCATCATCCAGCCCCAATTTAATTAAGAAGATTTTCATCAATACAGGTCCAGTTTCAGAAAGAACACTTTCATAAATCCAGCTTCAAGTTAATCATGAACATTTTGCTCCAGTTTCAGAAAGAACGTTCCATAAATCCAGCTTCAAGTTAATCATGAACATTTTCATCTATCCAGCTCCAACTTAATTAAGAAGATTTTCATCCATCCTGCTTCAATTTAAGCAAGAAGAATTTCTTCAATCCAGCTCCAGTTTAAGAAGGAACATTTTCATCTACCCTGCATCAATTTATAAAACAACATTTTCATCAATTCAGCTTCAATTAAAAAAAACACATTTTCATCCATCCAGCTCCAATTTAAGAAAGAACATTTTCATTCATCCAGCTCCAATCTAAGCAAGAATAGTTTGTTCAATCCAGCTCCAATTTAATCTAAAAGATTTTCATCAATCCAGCTCCAGTTTACGAAAGAATCGTTTCATCCATCCAGCTCCAAGCAGGAAAATTTCCATTAATGCAGCGTCCATTTCAGTCTAACTGATTTTGTATCAATCTCACTTCTATTTACCGAGAATTATTTTCTTCAATGCCACTTGTGTACCGCCAACAGAACCGTTTTCGATTTATCACAGGTTATTTTCATCAATACAACTTCTCTTTTAATGGCTGTAACCAGGGACATTTGGTAGTGAACGAGTTGTCGGTGAACGGGATGTCGGTGAACCAGTTGTCGTGAACCAGTTGTCGTTGAACCAGTTGTCTGTGAACTAGTTGTCGTGGAACCGTCATAATTATAGAAGTTGTAGAATCCAACATGGCGAGATCACGCCCATTCAGTAGGCCTACGTTTGGACAAGCGCCGTGTGTTCCTGCTGGAAGTTGGTCATGAGCTAATCAGACCGCTTATAGTTATAATCACAAGTCATCATTTTAATTCAAGATTTGTTACTCATTACGTTCAATAGGCCTAATGTCCTTGTCTATCAGATAAATTAAACATGACCGAAATCGGTTTAACAGTTCTCTAGATCTGACGAAAATAAATTGGGGGGTAATTTTTCACCCCCCCCGGTTACCAACAACTGTAAACAAAAAGGTGTTACCCTATAAGGGTTAAACTAGTAATTTCGTGAATTACATAATTATATATATGTATATATATATATATACTAGCTGAACCCGGCCACGCGTTGCTGTGGCTGAAAAGAGCCTCCCCTCCCCCTCCGCTTCCCCTCCCACTCTTTCTCACCCTCCCCTCCCTTTTCCCCTCCCCCTACTCCCTCCCCCTCCCAGTCCCCCTCTCCTTCCCCTTCCCCTCCCCTTTCCCCTCCCTCTCCGTCCCCCTCCCCCTCCCCTTCCCCTCCCCTCCGCCTACCCCTCCCACTCTTCTCACCCTACCCTCTTTTCCCCCCTCCCCCTCCTCCCTCCCCTTCCCTTCCCCTTCCCCTCCCCATTCCCCTCCCCATCCGTCCCCCTCTCCTTCCTCCTCCCTCTTGACCTCGACCTCCCCTCCGCTCCCTCCTCACCGTCTTCGCCCGCTCCCTCCGCTCCTTTCCTCCGTCGCACCGTCCATTCCAAGCCCAAAGGCCGCTTTGGGAAAAGGCCTCTTTGGTAAATTAATCGCGACTCGCTTATGACGTCACAGCACGCGACCTCATTGATGTTTCATCTGCTGTGTTTGGAGACAGCGTTTATGAAAACTGGCAGCCGTGTGGGACGTTCACTTTTTGTGGAAAAGGTTGCGTTTTTTCGGGTGAAAAAATCTTAACACACGGTTGTATGGGAATGGAAGGTGTTGTAAAATTTTCAAAACAATCAGTGCGTAACTTTCAGCGTGGTGATATTACGAACTATTGGAAAGTTCATTTTTTATTTATATAGATATTTAGATTAAAAGCCTTTGACCGCGAGAGATTTGCGTCCACGGGACATCGCCACAGAATCGACTTCGCCTTAGGCCTATAGATCTGGACTAGGCTATGTTTCTATTATTTCGGATTTTGAATGATTTTCATGAATGACATGCTAGGCCTAGTTTGTTAAACTCTTGTTCGTGCACGAAGCACATTTTGCAAAAGTTTTCATTTCGTATTATTGGTTTAAATTATTGAAGTGTTGAACATTTCTCACCCAGGCCGGTGGGATCACGTGGTTTCTGATGAAGCATCTGGGGACTATTTTTAGCATAGCTAATGTAACGGGTAGATTTGGTCTATTTTTAGCTCAACCAATCACAGCTCATTAAAAACCACCAATCCCAGAAGGCGGCGACTTGTGATTGGTTGAGCTAAAAATAGACCTCATCTACCCGTTATATTCCGTTGGTTCAACGTCACTGCGCAGCTCAACATAGGAAGCTCTGTCTAGTAATATATATATATATATATAAGGTCGTTGTTCTCACCATGGGCACCCGACACAACATCTGCTCTCAGTGAAGTCGCACTGCTGGGGTCAATGGATGAAGATTTTCCCCCTGCAAATGACTCTGCGCTGCTCTGAACAACAGACCCATAATCTGATGTTAACTTCTCCAACTGTGATGTTGCATCGCGAGACCCAGATGTTAGTTTTTCTGCACCAGAAATAGTTAATTTGAGTTTGAATCACAATTAAACACTTGGATAGTGTTAACCACGGTTTAATGTGTAATTCATAGGCTATAGAACGTTTCAAGAAGCAATACGGTACAGAAACTATAAGAAATATGAGTTATGTATCATATTTAACAATTAATGATGCGCATCCAGTAGAATGAACCTCTAAGAGGCGCTCGCAGTGCGCAATGCCCTGCGAGAAGACGCAAATGTTGATCAAAGAAGAGAAGCAGAGAGAGAAGGCCAGACAGATGAAGTGTAGAGCGAACGCAAGGAGAAAGCGCATTCCAAAGAAAAAAATCAATTAGGCAAAATCTCGAGTCATAGCAGTTCTAGAGCGAGGAACCAAAATGTCAAGGTTGTTGGATGAACGAAGTGGACGGTGAAAGGACGCTGGAGGAGACCGAAATACAACGTTGGTAGGTTATCCGGGGGCAAGAACCCGCTGAGTCCTGAAGATCAGAGTTAGATTCTTATATAATTGTGTGCGAGCACGGAAAGGAAGTCAACGAATTCCACCAAACATAATGGTAGAGATGAGAGAGTAGGCCTACATGAGAAGGCGGGCAAGCGATGATACAGTCGAACCATAGGAAGACCATTAAGAAGAGTAGGCCTACTGCAGTAGTCGTTATTTGAGACCGTTTTTTTAAAATAAAAGCGTGAATTAAGATAGTGACGATTGAGGAGGAGTCAGAACGACGAAATTAAGTGGAGCGTGTTAGATTGGAACTCATTAAATATAGGTACATGTACATGTAAATTGTAAGTGAGCTATCGAGTAGAACACCCAGATCCCGCACTCTTGACGAGTAGGAAAGACAGCGATAATTCTTCAGCGAGCAGAACAAGATCAAGCTAGCTGCTGGAGCTGCTGACGAAGATGAACTGAGTCTTTGAAGTAGTAAGCGAGGGACGATTAGAGGACATCCAGAAATGGAGACGATAAATGGCCAGGGTCAGACATTGATTTATGTGGAGCTGGGTGGGCAATGAAAACTTTACTATGAGGTCGTGAGAAAGACTAATTAAGGGCTTGAAACTCCTCAACTCCACGGCAATTCTCAGCCTGATTATCCGCCTTAACGTGGCCTCTAACTACTGAGGAGGCGCACGGTAGACCCAGATGCTACCGATAACTAGCCTCTGTCTTTCCAAACATTAGCATGATATTGCACTGCTGTCACTCCTAGAGACCCAGACCAAGGTGACAAATCCTCATTCAGTGCATCAGTATCACGAACGGAGCATTCCAGATCAGCAGTGCCGATATCTATCGGGAAGTCCCAACGACCACGAGAACAAACAAAATAATTTCGGGAGGCAGACTGGATCGCTCAGTACGCCAATCTAATCAGAAGCAGTGGCAATCAAGTCCTTCCAACCAGCTTTGAGCCCGATCACCAACCGGATGCAAATGGAATTCACGCCGTGTGTAGTCAACAATCAATCAATCAACCAACCAACCAACCAATCAAACACTTAATAGTCGAATATAATTATTCATTCATTCATTCATTCATTTCAAGAATTTATATAGCGCCTCTTCAAGAAATCCACTCAGAAGCGCTCCCAGTCCAACCACGGTGAAACAAAAAAGTTTTAAGGAGCTTGTAGAACACTGACGAGTCGACCCTAGGCAGCAAGCGCATCTGCAACGGGAGACTATTCCAGACAGAAGGACCTACAACTGAGAAAGCACGACGCTGACAGGTTGATGATTCAACACGCGGGACCAAAAGCTTACCGCTAGAGGCAGAGCGAAGGGCTCTGCGAGAAAGGACAACAGATAATGGACAGCAGAGTTCACACAGATAAGTCGGGGCACAGCCAAGAAGACAACGCCAAACCAGTGAAGCAATTCTGTATTCGATGCGCTGTGAGATAGGGAGCCAGTGTAGAGTATCACGAATGTAAGATGAAACGGATGCATATTTGGGGATTCGACCAATTAGCCGGGCTGCAGACCGAAGAACACGGTCAAGTCGGGATATCAATAATAGAGGCAAACCAACCAGAATTATAGAGCAACAGTAGTCCAAGCGGCTGGTAACAAAAGCATGAACAAGGGTAGCAGCAGACAGGGATGGGCAAATTACAGGGCAACATGTAATTGAATTACAAATTACCAATTACTGGAGAAAATGTAATTGAATTACAAATTACAAATTACTTTGACTGAAAGCCTCAAATTACAAAATTACAAATTACGTAATTTCAATTACATCAATTACAAATTACTTTGGGGCTCAAATCATTTAAATAAAAACCTTAGGCAGGAAGTGCATGCCTTTTCCTCTTATTTCTATGTGTATTATTATTTATTGGGTAAGAAAATGTCTATTTAGCTTTCTTTAAGAAACAACAGCTGTTCAAACAAGTTATTTGATAAATTAAATTATAAAAACTGTTGTCTGTTGGGCCTTACAATCATGCCTGTAAAACTAAAGAGCCTGTCTAGTCTCTACTGGTGCAGACCAAGGCAGGGAAGTGTTAAATTGAATAAACAATTTTTTAGCAGACTTTGGATAGCTATGAGGCATTGCTAGTTCCCTTTCTGTCGTCTTCTATATGCTGCAAGATTTCTAAATCTTTTTGTTTTGTGCTGGACTTTGTGGTCACTGCACGCTGCACACTAAGACCATAAAATTCTTCATCTTCCTCTCCTTTATGACCACTAGATGCTCATTATTTGTTAAGATTCTGTGATAAATCATTGTATGATCCTTGCAACATTGACTAATCCATATTTTAAGCTACGTGGCAACCTGCATATAGTTTGCAGACCAAACTAAAAGAAAAATCATATAAATTGCTAGTAACGACATCTGAAAATGCGACCAGTAGCGACCAAAAGTAATTTGATTTTGCAGAATGTAATTGAAATTACAAATTACAGGAAGAAATGTAATTGAATTACAAATTACAAATTACTTTGATATGGAGCAGCAAATTACAAATTACCAATTACAATTGTAATTTAAATTACGTAATTTCAATTACTCAATTAAATTACTGCCCATCCCTGGCAGCAGAGTTCTCTGATAAGGAGCGAGAGATGACCCGTAGCTGACGAATTTGGTAGTAACAGCCACGAGTCAGCTGGTTGACATGTTTTGAGAAACTAAGTTCTTCATCAAGCATAACACCCAAGTCCCGGACAGAATCAAAAAAGGTAGCATGGGGAAATGCTTTAGCCACGGCACAACGATCAACATTTTGCCAGTCGTCTACGTCCACCCAACCAGATGAATTGAGTGAATATTCTAAAGGCATGTCAGACAGAAGCCTTTTGGCTTCACTCTGAACTAGTTTAAGCTGGTGAGGAATTCATGGTGGGCCAGGACGACCCTGTTATAGTAGTTGAAATGTGCAGAGATAGAATATTATATACCTGATTTGAACATCATGGCGGCCCGTTAGAGTCATGAATACAATTCTTTAGAGTTGTCATGAAGCATGAAACAACGAGCGTTAGAGAGAGATTTATATAACTCGACTATAAAAAAGCACAGCAAACAGACAAACATGACGATATTTATAAACGAAACAGATGAGCTTCAGTTATTTTGTACATACAAATAAAACTCGAACATAGGCCTATAGTTACCTAGCGTGCCTTGTGACTCCCCTCCCGTGAATTCAGCCGTTAACGCAGATGAACCACTGTCGATTTTAGTCATTTTCTTTTTGTTGCGCTTTCTTAGTTTACGTCTTTTTTCGGGTCGTCCTCAAAAACATTTTTACAACCAACAATAATCTGTTTACTGTGGCGATAAATAAGAAAATCATTCCAACTGCATGAATGAAATTGTTTATAATATTCAGGGGATGATTTTTGTCAACGTCACGGCCTTTTAGCACATGTAGGCCTATGGGGATTGTAACCTATTTAATGATTTCGTCAGTCTTAGGCCTACCTCTGATCAGGGCCGGATTAAGGCATGTTCAACATGTTCGGCGGAACAGGGGCCCCTACACTTTAGGGGGCCCCACAAATCTGTGGGAAAAATTTTTTAAAGGAAATTTCGACTATTTTCCTACAAATTTCGGCAGATGATTAAAAAAAAGGTCATCGACTTTTTTGGCGGATGAAATGGTATGATGTTCCCAAAAAATTTGACAAATTTTCCGCAAAAAATTCCCGAACAGGACCCCCACAAAAATTCCCGAACAGGGCCCCGACATTGCTTAACCCGGCCCTGCCTCTGATCGCCATTTCTATCCTACACGATTATCTACTTATTGCCATCCCTACGCACAATGTCATGACAACACTCGTCGATTCTTTATACAATAATTATACTGGCTCCCACTCTTGGAATTCTCTTCCTACGTAGGCCTATTTTCAATGTCAACTAAAGGTTAGATAATTTAAACGCGAACTCCACCTTTATTTGCTCGAAACACTTCCATAATTTAAAAGAGTAGGGTATGATTTCTGCTCAGCTGTTCCGTCGAATTCTTAGTTAAGTTACAAGTTAATTTTTTATGGTTGCATTGATTTTGTCGGTTGTCTATTATTATAGCCTACAGGGACACTGAGTAGCGGGGTTTAGGCTACGTTCCACTGAGTACCCAGCTATTATAACTTTTTCTCACCTTGCTTGTATTATTGCTTTGATTGGCTATATTATGTTTACTGAATAAATTGAACGAATGAAACCACCTGACATGCATTTCTTCTTATGGCAATTGTGCCTCAATAAACAGAAGTACAAGTAGAAGTAAGTCATCATTATAATTAGGCCTAATATTTTGTGAAGCGAACGCGTTTACAACTTTACATGTAGCCTAGGTGCTGTGCCCATTTCTTAAGCAGAGTTCCATTAATTAGCGTCAACTATGATGTTAACAACTTCAGTGCTGCTCTGATTTAAAGAGAATAATTTCTATTGAAAAGATTTGTCGCTGAACCCTTGTGTTTTCCAAATGGTCAGTTATGTAGGAAAATTAAATGCTTCGTAAATGGAGATTCTGATGACTCACATCGAGTAGGGCCTAGGTCTAGTTGGAAATTCGGGTCATATGCTTGAGGTCCTTGTAACTAATGGAAAATGTCTGCACTACCATATGTTTCAAATCATCCTTTAAGCGCTGCATAAGGAAGAAATTCATTTTCAGTTAATATAAAATGTAATAACCGATATAAATATAAGCTTAATTGTTGTAATGAGTGACTCTTCACCTGTTTGTGTGGAGGCATTACATCTGGGTCTATATATTTCGATTGACTGTGTTTGTCTTTTACAGCTTTCTACAATCCAACCTAAAAAAGATATACAGGCACTGCATTAAACATAATTATAATCTGAAAAGCTTTCAGACCCATCCTTTGAGAATAAAAACAGGATTTAGTTGGTCTAGATATACGTCGTCATCTAACTGTAACACATAATTGCAGGTCGCCGTAACTCCGCGAGTACCGGTAGCATGGGCGCCCGCAGAAATTTTTGCAGGAGGGGCAGATTTGGGCAAAACTAGATGTTCACGGCTAAATTTTTTGAAGCAACAGGTTTAAAATGCAAAGCAGGAAATTAAGAACTTGCATGGGCATTTTTGATAGAGGTTTCTTAATGAAAACTTCTCGGTTTCACTTTTTTTAGAATTTTTATTATGAATATAGGCCCTATAGGGACTTTAGGGCAAAGAAAATTTTTAACAAACAAAAAGTAGCTGTTAGAGAAAATAGGTTTCAACTTTCCAGAGGGGCAAGTACTCCCTCTTGCCCCTATGTGCGGGCGCCCATGACCGGTAGCATAACCGATGTAATATTGTTAATCAGTAATAATTAGGCCTAATAATAATTTTCATTGAATAAACTTGAGTTTCAAGCATGTGCTGTTCAAGCAATCTTAAGCTTCCTTCGCCACGACTTCCAGCAAAACGAGGACTGCATATTATGAGAGCAGCTTGAGATTATACAATGTACATGTACGTGTGAAATACTATAGTGAATAATTTTCTAACGTTTTTATACAACTTACCTGATGTGCTGTTTCATCTCAACTCTAAGACTTCTTGCAGCGAAACATTGCGGCTCAACAATCTATAGAGATCTGTTCAGTCCTAATGAAGAATTTTTGTTATTATATTACCTTCAATTCCCGTGAATTTTTCAAGAGTAAGGATTTCTTCTTCTTCCATATTTATTGGCGAGCCAAGTATCATCGCATTTTGTGGCTCGATTGTCAGAAGAAGTCGCTTAAAAATTCTTTCTAATATACTTTGCAGACGTCCGGAGTTGTAGAGTTGCGTGAAGTTTACCGCGCTGTCAACTGTTTTGCAATAGATGAAGACAACTATGCTTTGGCCTGGAATGGCTCTGACCGGATTTAAACTGAGCCCGTTTAAATCCGCGAGCAGCTCCTTGATTTCTGTGTCAACTTGACTGCTGTTTCTTATTACACCGTTAAAGGCGAGGGATAGGGGTCCATCCAGGTCCGGTCGGTTAGTTTTGATGTGCACCGCTGGCATCTCACCTACAATATTCGATGAGAGTTATATGACCAGCGTTTCTATAGAGTTAGAGTGGTCTCACTTTCTATGCACTGTTTTGGTAGTAGATTACTGTTCGATACTATAGGGCCATAGGGATAGTTTGTGACTTCTTCTATAGCAAATAATTATTGTCATGATGAACAGAAACGTGACAAAATTCAATACCAAATTGGACAAGATGTCTTTATGTCCAGACACTTGGAGACATAATATTTAGTCCTAACCTAACCTGATGTTCGATTTAAGGTAGCCTCTTGACTCTTGGGTGGACCACACTGCAAACTATCGTTATATTAGTGTCCGTGTTCTTTAAGTAAATTATGACTGAAAGTAAGCCTACATGTAGGCCCTAACTTCTATCTCAAAACCAATTCTATCAGTTAACTGAAATTGAAATTGAAACTAAAAGTTTTGAAAACAGAAACTAAAATTTGATTGAAAAGTACAAACTAGAATAAAACTGAAATTGACACTTTAAAACTGAATCAATTTTGGGTGTGTGTCGCACAAAAACAAACCTGCAACGATAAGCGAAGTCTGCTTAAACTTAGGCCTACATCTTTGCAGCATTTAATTATGCATTCAATCAGATAAGCTGTTCTTGCTAATAAAAAATGAGTTTTACTGATATAAAAAGTGACACAAGCTTAGCATTAGCCGAAAATTACAGGAATAAATAATCAAAACTGAAAAGTTCTGAGAACCAAAACCGAGACTACTGGAAAGCTATAATAGGGCCTAACTACAACTTAACTGGAAAGTTAATGCAATACCGAAATTGAAACTGAGGCGAGACTGCTTTCTCGGTCTACTTGAGGCCATTTCGGCTGTTCCAACTGTGCTACCTGGTATGTCTTGTGGTGATTAAACACCGATCGCAACATTCTATTAGGAATATGCAGTAGCTTACATCCTCATCAATAGGCCTACACTGACCTTCTTCAAGATAATCAGCCGCCGCCGTTTGTAGAGTTTTTCTCAACACCTTTTGAAAGCTGATGAAGGAGTAGTTGCTTCGTCTCATAATTGCACTTATCAATTTCGAAACCTTTGCATATTCAACCGTCTCTGCTCTAATTTCCTCGGCATCAGTCATGCTTATTGCCCGCAGGCTTCTTAATTCTGCAAGCACTTCGCTGTCAATTTGTGTAACATACGGCATTTTTGGCCTAATATTCACCAAGCGCGTGTATCTTGCCTCTGATAAAGGCAAGTGGTCAACTGCAGACAAAATAAAACACCAAGTAGCATTTCTAGTTATTTTCAAATTAACCCAGAAAATTCGTTTCCTGTATAATTATGAAAATGCTTCAGAGATGAGGTTACAATGAAATTTGTGGACTTATAAACTAAGAACCAAAGCAACTCTATGATATAAAGCCAAACTGAAAAGTAGGCTACACAACTAGGACTAGGCCTATAATAGCGACTCTGGTATTCCATGAACAGGCGCTACAAAATTCTTCCAATGAATAATGAATGAAAGAATGGATATAATATTGTTCATCCGAGATTTAACCGGAAACCAAGATGTAGAGTCTATTGGATGAAAGAAGATGACGTAGAGAGAAACTGATTAAGCCTATTAGCCTACGTCAACGAGATAGGCCTATTTTTGAAGTAAGACCCGGCTGAGCCTTGAAGGTCAGAGTGAAAACATTTAAAGTTGCATGCGAGTAGGCATATGGGGAAGGAACCGGTAAAATTCATCAGGCAAGAAAGTATCATCTGGTCACCTGGTGCCGTCAGCTCCTGGAGCTCTAGCGAAAGCCCTGATGTATCCTCTCCACTGTCTCCTCTCCCTAGTCGCCTCTCGTAGCTCCTCCAGTCTCATGCCAGACTTTTCCTGTACCTCATCCAACCATTTCTTCCTTGGTCTTCCGCGTCTTCTCCTTCCTTCACCGCATGCCGTCATCAGCTCCTTTTCCAAACCGTTAGATCTCATCACATGGGTGACATGGCCGAAGTAGCTCAATTTCCTCCAAGTTGCTGTGTGCTGCAATGTCTCCTCCCTCTCTATTCCGAGCTCCGCGCGCACCGATTCGTTAGTTCTCTTCTCCGTCCATGAAATCCCTAGCATCTTTCTCCAAATCCACATCTCACACGCGTTGATTTTCTTTTCCATATCTTGTGTCTTTGTCGATGTCTCGCATCCATATAGGACCACTGGGAAGATCAGTGCTCTTACCAGTCTTTTCTTTTCTTTGCTTCCCTGCTCACGTAGGCCTATTTATCCTTCCAAATCTTTTCCAGACCGTTCATTGCCGTTTTCCTTATTGTTAACCTCCTCCTTATTTCCACACCACTTCTTCCCTCCTTCTCTATCATAGATCCCAGGAATGTGAAGCTCGATACTACCTCTATCATTTCTCCATCCACCTCAAAGTTTTCCCATGTTGCAGTTGTCTTAACCTTTGTTTTCTTTACATTGAAGTATAGTCCCGCCTTTTTGCTTTCCTTCCTGACTCTTCTTATTAACAAGAAAGTATATATAGGCCTATATATAATTATACATATTCGAAAGTACCGGTGATGGTGGACCATCAGTCGAGCAACTTAGTTGACAACGCCTGAAGAGAAGAGATACCCCAAGACCAGTGAGCCTGGAATTGCATTTAGTAGTCAATACGTGAAGAATCAAAGTAGTGAAGAAAGAGGACAAAGTGCGAAGAACGAACCCGAGTTGTGAAAATAGAGGGATTGTGTGAAATCAGATAATTATGTGCTCAGCAAATGCAATTGAACTATCAAGTATAGCATCCACATCAAACATAGCCTATGCCTACTTGACGAGAAAGAGAAGAGAGGGAACTTTTCAGAGAGGAGAAACAAAATAAACCATCAAGCTTCTGAAGTTGCTGAGGCTTCCAAACCAGGTAAATTGAGTTTTGAAATTAGACCATGGTGGTTTAAATGTACAGTATTTAATACTATTTACGCATGGTGTTTGTTTTGTTTGTTTGTATGTGCACTTGTTATAGCGCCCCTTCAAGCTCTCTCTACTCAGAGGCGCTCCCGATGCAGAGCGGACACTGCATCGGAGTTTCACGCCGAAGCGCTGAGCAATTGTAAGTGAAGGACTTGCCCAAGGTCCTTACGCGGATAGGTGGATTCGAACCTCAAACCTTCCGGCTCCAAGGCAACGACGCCACCACTAGACCCCGCGCCTCATGATGTTAGACATTAAATTTTCTTCAGCAATTAGGTCTATAAACTATAGGCTACTGACCAATTAGTCAGCTCTAGATTATAGTAACAGAAACCTAAGTCAAACCCATTACACTGGACAACAGTGTTTTTGCTTCCTGAACACTTTCAGTTGTTTCTTATGCAGTTTCTGCTGCTGATCACGAAAATCACCTTGAAATTGTCCCATCACGTCACGTTTTTGAGAAATCTTCAATTTTCCTATTTATTTTCCTATCTTTCAGCTATAACGCTATAAAAAGCTTTGTATAACTGAGGCACGCACTTAGAACAGTTTACACAAGTGTTTGTCTTGCATAATAACTAAACTTGGGTCTGCATATGCATTAATGCTGGGTAAAATATGTATGCAAAAGTTCTAATTACAATTAAAGCCGATTATAATTATGAGCATTATGTCTCTACATGCATATCCCACTAAGAAAGTTGACATCAGCTTGTTTGTAGTTTGATGTCTCATTTCCAGTTTAGTTTTGTCTATATGCATGTAAATGCATAAAAAATTAACCAGCTTATTTTCAGATAAGCCTTAAACTATAATATATTTCAAGGCAGTTAGCAGAAACAGAACAACTGTCAAGGCGGAGTTTGCTGTCACCAAGTATTGGACAGAAATCAGTTCGACAAAGATATGAACATCAGGACATTGCTACAATGGAAAAACGGTATCATACAGGGAATTCTGGAATCCAGCAATGTTGTCTGACAATAGTTTGACACTGCAGAAAGATGTGCAGACTAAGAATACAAACGAAAATCAGCATCAAAGCATTTTTAGGCCTGTGGAACTTCAGCAGCAACTTGTATACATTGTATACATGTGCAACTGAACAGGAAATAACTATGAAAACCTCTAAGTTCATGTTTCTCTACATTTCTTAATATTATAGTCATCATTAGCCCCCAATAGTATGAGGAAAAAACTGTTCTAAAGATTTGTTTTCCAATGAAATTAGATTATAGTTATATTGCAAATGTATTCAATTAACGAGCATCTCGGTTAAAATCTTGCATGCCGTTTTTTCAAAAACCTTACGTGATACAGCAAATCTGAGCACACCATCGTGTTCAGCACGTCAAATTCTATAGAAAACAGTGAAAAAATTTCCGGAAGTAAAAAAATTATTTATATTATATTGTAAAATATATGCAATATATGAGCATATAAGTTAAAATCTTGCATATTGTTTTTCTCAAAAACCTTACGTGATACAACAATTCTAAGCACACCATCGTGTTCAGCACGTCAAATTCTATAAAGAACGGTCAAAGATTTTTCGGAAGCAAAAAAAAAGTTAAAAATTTGTTGTCCAGTGAATTATTGGAACATTTTCTCAAACATTAAACAATAAGAAGATCAATAATTAATACAAAATCATCAAATTATTAAAGTTATTGTATTTCCCGTATTTCTTATAGGGTTGTCGTAGGGAGGAAATTTTAGAGTAGGTAACATTTTAAACTGAACATATTGAAAATACAACCTGCCTGAAAACCTTCGCCACTGCACAATGTACGTCCGTGCACTAGTGAAAAGGTTGTGCCAATCTTAAGCCGGGACTAAGGAGTAGGGCGACGATAATGACCTATATGTTATCGCAAAGTGACCTCAAAGGCTCAAACTGAAGCAAATCGTAAATGAATGGCTAATTTGGTGGTTGGATTGAAATTGCAACGAGTTCTTTGGATTATACCTTCGTTGCTTCCCTCCAAAAGATTTGCAACATGTTCCTGCTCAGCATCCTTCATCACTTGCAGGAAGGACTCATATCTATCAGACGTGCCTTCTTTCAACCACTTGAACAAGAGAAGGCGTTGTTTTTGTTGACTCTTTTCCGCTTTAAGATCAGATTCTTGTGCATCGTCCAGAACGTCTTTGGCTCTTAGGAAATCGATAACATGCAAGTTGATAGTTGTACATCTTAGAAGGACGTCGTTGTTTCGCTGTATAGCATCATCATGAGACATCTTCAAACACAACATTGTGTATCTGAAAATAAGAGCACACATAACGCGCTATGTCAAACATGTAAGTTTTAAATTCCCAGATCGAGATAAAGAACAAATAAATTCTGGGAGCTCACACCTCAAAATATTTCAGCCTGATCACGATACTACAGTAATTTGTCAATTTAAAATGTATAAGACTATAATAACCCTATATACAGTTATCAATTTAAGATGTATAAGACTATAATAACCCTAATACAAACAGAGTATGTCTAATCCTCACGCTGAGGCTGCAGACGCAAGTCAGCTAGACCAAAATAAATAGCTGTAGTTCACCTTGGCAAAGCCTAGGTCAATTATGATTTCACCGGTTGTGCAGCAGTTGCTAACGTAGGCTACATGTAGGCCTCTAGGCCGATAAACGACATAACAAACCTTAGAGCACGTCGCACGATATCCTACAATATGACATGAACCAATGTTCTCAACCACCAATATCATTCATTCATTCGTTCATTCCGAAAACTTATATAGCGCCCTTTCAAGAAGTCTACTCAGAGGCGCTCAACCTTTTTTTCAATATCACTGCGGGCCTACAATGTTGCAACCTAAAAGAGGGATGTGGGACAAACAATGTTTCAAAATAGCTTAACAATTGCGTACAAAAAGACTTATGATGAAAGTCTAGTGTGTCTGTTTTAAGATTACGCCCAATCACTTGTTTTGTACTTCCAAAGTGTTAGAGACAATTGGAGTTATGGTGCCGTTGGGTAGGCCCTATAAAGGCCGTGGAAACGGCAAGGCACAGAGGTTAGGTGACTTAGATAGGCTACACAGAGATAAATTTATATTTATTTGCTAGAAAGCTAAACATGAAAGTTACATAATGGCAGATAGCAGAACAAATAGACAGTCTATTTACTTTTAGAAGTCAGAGAATAATCTGCTGAACGTTAACTTGAATAATTGTAGATTGTCAACATTTAATTCATCGTGTGCATTAGAATTGGCAGACGAATTCACTGCTAAATCGTCCGAGAACAACATCTAATGTTAGAATGGTTTCATATTCAAGTTTAGAGGTCAAACCACGCGTGATTTCAGTGGCGGATCCAGAACTGTTTCAAGAGGGGGGGGGGGGCAAAATCTTAGATCTTGGACGAGAAAAAGGAAAAAACATTCGAAAGTTCGAAAAATAGTGATCGGTCCTTGAGAAAAAAAGGACTTTTCATCCACCAAAAAAAGTTGACCTTTTTTGTCATCTGGCAAATTTTTCCGGAAAATCAGACCATTTCATCCGCCGAAAAAGTTGATGACCTTTTTCTTCTTTTTTTCTTAGTCCTCAATTTGAAACCGGATGGGGGGGCCACGTTCCATACAACATTCCGAATAGGGGGGGCAATATCCATTACACCCATATTCGTATTGCTAACTTCAGACCAAATGGGGGGCCACGTCCCATGGCAGTTTTAAATGGGGGCCATGGCCGGATTGGCCCTCCCTGGATCCGCCCCTGCGTGATTTATAATTCTGATTCGACGAAATTATTAATAAGTCTCATCGCAGTTATCTAAAAAATAAACACGCTTTTTGTGGGTAACCTAATTTTCATCGTAGCCCACATTTCCATCCACAGCTAAATAGCACGGTGATCGCTAGAGCGTGAGCTTAGGCCTAGGCTATAGCTTGCACGCATAGGTCTACAGGGTTTATATGACCCATATAGCCTACATGTAGGCCCTTATTATGTATGGGAGGATTAGGCCTATAGCCTAATAAGACCACACTTACAACAGTGTTTGTTATGTGTGCTCCGTGAGTCCTAGGTTATACAACAAATAGGCCTATAACGTACGTAGCTGATGTGTTAATTTAATAAAAAGCCGATGCCAATCCACAGGTCAACATTTGAAAACCAAAGTCACGCTTAGCTTAGGCTAATTATAGACCTACACAGTCATGGCTTGTAAGCTAGGCGAGGTAGGCCTAGAATGGAGGTTCATCCTTATCCATTATGCCACGTCAATATAGCGTTATCTACCAACTAAATGCTTCCAAAATAGGTCTTATTACAGTTGAAAATTGAGTCGACAGGATAAGCTGGCTATGAATTTTAATAAATTTGTCTTCCGAGGCATCAGATTTGCGTATTTTTAGGGCTGCTATGATGCAGCAAACAATCGTTCGCAAAGATGGCTGCTTAATTATTTGCAGGCAAACAACGCGGTGATCACGAGGTCATAACAAACAAATAGGCTACAGTAACTGACAGTTTTCACATAAGTCTACTTACGTAAAGTGAATATTTCCAGACCAGATTAAATCAGTTTGGCAAGAAAAGATTAGGCCCTACCACATCTTTTATTTCGTTAATTTCAAAGACATCTCCATGCATCAGAATATCACTGGCTCTGAGAATTATTATTCTGGGTATCTTTAGGCCTACGGGTATTTCCCAGCATAAGACATCATTGCGCATAGTATTATCGTAAGTAGGCCTATGATGAGAAAGTAGAGCCTGCCAGTATAACTGCCATCGTAAAGTACAATAATTTTCAGTCTGATTCACAAGCTTTCATCATGTAAGTTCAAAGATGTGAATCGAAATTGATTTGAGTCGAGTCGAGTTGCATGAAATTATAATATTAAGTAGGCCTATTATATAATAACTGGGTAGGAGTTTCTAAGACGACTCACTCAGCCTTAGACGAGAGAAAATGTAAAGTGTAAGGTTGGCCTATTTGTCTTTTCTGTGCAGAATGTAGGCCCTACATTGTAGCCTATGTATATAATTATAGTCTTAAGAGCTCATTAAGATGAGAGAGGAAAGCCTGAGAGGGATTTTTATAAGGGAGCGCGGAGTGTCAGAGGAAGACCATTCTAGGTTGAGGGTCCTACCGGCTAGGACTAATGATTTGATTCCTGCCACGTAGATAGAATGATCCAGTCTATCGCCACATTAGGCCTACCTATTCCATACGAAAGGTATCGACAGGCGCTCGATAAGCATTTCATTGTCAACTGTGTCGAATGCTGCTGAGCAAATCAGTATAGACTTCAGCTTTCTCCGTTGAATGGAACTTACTACTGAAGAGGCGAAGATTATTTTATTTGATTAAGGGCCGAGGTATGTAATAATTGTAATATGTAGGTCTAGGCTATGCTTCTCCCCGGAGAACATGGAGGAATTGAACGTCTAAGAATATATGGAACAATAATTATTAGATCAATGCACTTCTTAAGAACCAGAATGATGATGACCTTACCTCTTCTTCTAATTCTATACTCTATAGTCTACCGTATCTAGTCAATTGGGTCGCGTTCATACTTCCCAAAAACGAGCCTTGATTTTTCTGGCACTTAATAAAACTAATCTTGACCCAAAAATCACAGCCAAAACTAATGACCTATTCCAACCTTTTTTCTTTCTTTCGAAACTGGTGCTTTCGTTTTCCATTCATCATCGGGTCTTCTCCCCTCTCGCCAATCTGGTTCCAGAGTTTTCCATTCAATTGAAACATCAGTGCTCTTTCTGCGCTAGCTGACATCTACGCAGCAATTGATAAACCTCAGATAAATTATCCATTCTTGCAATCTTTGATGTTTCACCAGCATTCGACCACAAAATTGTGCTCCTTCGACTTTATTGCTCATATCATAATTATTAATGGCGTCTCTCTCTTCTGTTTCAATCTTACCAGATGGTTAAAGCGACCGATTATAATGGTGGTAAAATAGAAGGCACTGTCTTTGGACGAGCAGGAACTGCAAACGACTACTCAATAGGTATTTACAATTTGTAAATATTTACAAATAATATGCCCTTGGCATACAGTTTCTGTACGCGATCTTTAATTTCTGTTGCTGGTCTCTAGCCTATATTCATTTGGAGCGACAGATTTCTTTGAATTCAATCGACGAAACTATTGAAATTGCATTTAATCGAACCGCATACTTCTATTCTGAATATGGCTCATATGGTTCCAATTTAAGTCATTCATAGGCCTACTGGTTAAACAAATAACAAGCACGATCTATCAAGACCAATAATCAATTAATACGAACGTCTGTCTAATTTATGGCTGCGCAGTGCGCAAGAAAACATTCGAGATAGTCATTCATTGGCTCGCTCATTCGCTCATTAGTTCATTAATGAATGAATGAATGAATTCATCCATTAATTAATTAATTAATTAACTAATTCATTCATTCATTCATTCGTTGATTAATTCATTCATTCGTTGATTCATTCGTTCGTTCGTTCATTCGTTGCAATAAGTTATAGAGGTGCTCTTAACCCCAGCGCAGCGAAATAAAACTGTCTTATGGTGAGAAAGGAATGACTGAAAAGGAGTTCCAGAACGGGAGCGGGGCGACACGGGGAGGCCGCTCCAGGGCGTGGGTCTACCTCCGAAAAACATGGTTCTTCTTTGTGGAGGTGCGAGGAAAGGGACAAAAGACAGGATGGAGGGAACGGAAGTGGCGAGCACTAAGCTGCGTTGGTCCTGAGAGCTCGGTCAGGTGATCAGGAGCGAGGGTTAGCAGGCAGTGCCAAACTAGATAGCGATCTCTTTCACGATTCGCTGATTGAGGGGAGCCAGTGGAGAACGTCACGCAGTCTCGAACATTAGCATGATGAATACCATGGAGTTGAGGAACAGATCGAAGATCGTTAATCCGCAAATCTCTGTATTTGCTACAACCTTTATTCTGTTGATCGCCTCAACTAAGACAGGATCGCGTTCACCTAAAAATGAGAACAAGCTAGGTTTTGTTAGATTTTCAGTACCACGCGGGTATACTGCGACTTAAGAGAGAGCAGCTGCTGATCATGTGCTATTCTCTACGTTAAAGAACTGCTGGACGGTGGCGTAATCATGAGCAGCGTGGATACCGCCTTCTGCGTCACTCCACACCATATAATTAGGCCCATATACATGTATATTATATCGTCGGAGTTTGGTTACCGTTACGATGTTCCGAATGAAATCAAAGCTGATATTAATTATGCCATTTTACGATGATGGCTATAGGAATGGTCATAGACTGGGGCACTGGGCAATTCAATTATGGTTCACTTATTTAATTTAAGGTTTTCATGATAAACTATAAACCATAAATGAACGACAACTTCAACCCATGATACCCAATCGTCTTTCGTGTTCTTCCAATCGTTTGATTCGATTGTCATTCTTTCTAATCTCTTCTTCCAATTGTCTTTTGAGCTTAAAGCATTCCATGCTGCTTTCTATAAAACAAAACAAAACAAAACAAATAATAAACACTGACTATTTTAGACCCAGACCTTGGCAGATGCTGGCAGGTATCATAAAGTACACATAATAATGAAAGGGTTCTGTTTAGAAGAATCATTCAGGAACAGTGCTTCCTCGCACCATGGTCGATCTGAGTTTGGTAGGAACAACTTTAATTAGGTATATTGGTTAAGCTCCCGGAAGTTCGTTTAGGCCTACCCGTGACCTACAATGTCTAGTCCGAACCATTTTCAAAATTACGAAACAACATATAATAGGCCTACACATTTAATTTCTTTGTAGAACTAATTCCTATGTAGCATTTATTTCAAATCCATGAATAAATAGCAACATAGAAGTAGCAACAATTCATGTAGCCTATACTGCGATTTTCGCGTAAGCTTATGTCTCTAGATTAAAAGATGCCAAGCCGCTCCCAACAAACAGCTCCGAATTGTGCGGATACGAATTGTCCTTTTAGTAGAGCGGCCTGGTAAAAAATTGTTCACTTTGTGATACAAGCATGAAATTTGGTACAAACCACGAAAATGTCAGGAGAAAAAGATTTGGCTATAGGGCCATCGCAGATTTGACCCCTGGCCCCAATGGCAGCCATTTTTCAAAATGGCGGACTGGTTTCCAGTTTTTAAATTCTCTCAGCTTCCAGTGCACTTAGAATCGTCATCTTGGTGTCTAGACGTACATAGTTAGGGGCGAAGATTCCAATAGAATCATTACAAATGTTCTCCAGGGCTTCAATGGCGGCCATTTTCCAAAATGGCCGACCAAAATACTGATTTTTCGATATCTCAGCTGCCAGTGCACTTGGAATCGTCATTTTGGTGTCTAAACATACTTAGTTAAGGGCAGGCATTCCAGCAGAGCCATTGCAAACGTTGCCCAGGGCTTCAATGGCGGCCATTTTTCAAAATGGCCGACCAATGGCCGAATCATAAAAAGGATAGTTCATTATATCAGCTTCCAGTGCACTTAGAATCGTCATCTTGGTGTCTAGACATACATAGTTAGGGGCGAGGATTCCAATAGAGTTATTACAAATGTTCTCCAGGGCTTCAATGGCGGCCAATGCAGAATATGTGGCAAACCAATTTTCATGTAATAAAATCCAACAATGAAAGCGATCTGATATCGAAGAAAATTTAATGATTGACATCGTGAAAGGCAGATCGATAAACTTCCCAGGAGGAGCAGGACCAGAGGAGACGAAATTGTTGCTAGGCCTACAGACAGAATGCGGCATAAAGCTATTGATTTCAGCTAGATAAGAAAGTCCGTGTAGTAGAGCGGCCTGGTAAAAAATTGTTCACTTTGTGATACAAGCATGAAATTTGGTACAAACCACGAAAATGTCAGGAGAAAAGATTTGGCTATAGTGCCATCGCAGATTTGACCCCTGGCCCCAATGGCAGCCATTTTTCAAAATGGCGGACTGGTTTCCAGTTTTTAAATTCTCTCAGCTTCCAGTGCACTTAGAATCGTCATCTTGGTGTCTAGACATACATAGTTAGGGGCGAGGATTCCAATAGAATCATTACAAATGTTCTCCAGGGCTTCAATGGCGGCCATTTTCCAAAATGGCCGACCAAAATACTGATTTTTCGATATCTCAGCTGCCAGTGCACTTGGAATCGCCATCTTGGTGCCTAAACATACATAGTTAAGGGCAAGGATTTCAACAGAGCCATTACAAATGTTCACCAGGGCTTCAATGGCGGCCATTTTCTAAAATGGGCGAGCTAAAAAGGACAGAAGAACCTCAAGCACTCAATTACATCGAGCTAATCATAAACAGAGCTGGGAGGTGATGCTAGGAATTACTGCCAGTTTCTGGATAAAGCACTAGAAGATTCGAGGCACCTTCGACTTCCCTTACCACCCACACTGCGTGTGTAGGTCTTCAAGCTGCCACGCACATATTCATCCCTCCAGCATGTACTCTATGCTCATGCTCTAGCTATCTTGTGATGTAGGGCAAGAAAATAGTGGAGCCGTAATCTGAAAAGATGCATGCAGTGCCACACTTCGACATGTTGACTATGACATATCCAGTATAAGAGCGTCAACAATTGGAACACCAGTGAATAGCCTGTTGGATATCTGCCGTGGCCTCATGAGAAACGACGAAAACAAGTCAGAGTTGTTTTCTTCTTGAGTCTGCAAATGGCAAAAACAGAAATAGAAGCAGGAAGACAAATCATAGCCACTTGCCAAATACACACTACTGGGCTTGCTTTGTGTACTCAGGAGGAGACTGATACAAGGATTTTTGTATGTTTCTGATGCCACCGAACATGGTTATCGTATACAATGATGATACGCACCATTGGCTCTGACGTGTTGGTGTTGGCCATAGCTTCAGATCAGCAGCTGAGCATTGATGAACTGTGGGTTGGTTTTGCGTCAGGAAAAAGCTTCAGATATCTACCACCCGATGAGATGGCGCGTACCCTCGGTCCAGAAACGTACGTAGCCATGCCCTTCCTACACACATTCAGCGGATATGACACAGTATCATCTTTTCCTGGCCGCGGAAAAAGGACTGTCTGGTACTCTGGGAAGACATTCCGCGACGTTACCCCAACCTTTTGCACCTTAGCATCAACTCCCAACTCTGTTTATGATTAGTTCGATGCAATTGAGCGCTTTGTGGTTCTTCTGTACGACCGTGCTAGTGGTGAGGAGAAAGTGAATGAGGCAATTAAGGAAACAGCTGTTCTCACAGACAGAACAGACCTATGGACGGTATCCAACCAACTCAAGCTGCTCTTGTGGAACACACAAAGAGAGCTGCATACCTGGCAGGTCATGTTTGGGCTCAGATGTTCATAGCTGCTACTAATACCATAATCCTGGTCATATGGGGTGGCTGAAAACGTTTGAAGGTGGCTGGGAAGTGAAGTGGACAATATTTCCCGAGGCGTCTCGTGCCTGTCGTGATCTGCTTAGATGTGGCTATGAGAAGGCATGTAGAGGATAGTGCAAATGTGCGAACGCTTCTCTACGGTGTAGCCTACTGTCTCTGTCTCTATGCGACCGTGAATGACGTGGATGATGTTATAGGCTATATTATAATTCTGTGGTCATTACTTTGCCTTAGGGCTGCCAACTTTTGATTTTTCCATTCCGGGACGCCTGCAGTCACTCGATGTGCCATTACGAATTTGCACTGTCCACAGACAGGCATAATGTATTAAATGTTGTCTCAGCCCAATATAGTAGGCCTATCTCTAATCTATTTTAAAAGGTCTTAATAATTTAAAACTCCAGTCACCTAGGTCTATTGTAGTAAGACTATAGGCTCATTGTCCTGCAAGTTTGCCTGGGTAAAGGTTCCCAAATGTGGACTTAAAATTTCATGATACACATTTACGAGAACATCAGTAACATCTTGAAATGCATATATTCCAATATTTGTTCTATTGCCAAATGAAAATGAAGATAATCAGAAGTTTCACAAATATTATGATGCAATAAATAGATTGGATTATAAGCTTACTATATTTATTCTTGACGCACAATGAGCACATAACAGCTGATTTTTCAAATAAGGACATTTCTATCTTGACGCACAATTGACGTAATCGGCTACAAATCTTGTGAACAGAAACGTTTGTGTTTAATTCCATTCGATTACCTACCAATAACTGTGTATGTTTAGACACCAAGATGGCGATTCCAAGTGCACTGGCAGCTGAGATATCGAAAAATCAGTATTTTGGTCGGCCATTTTGAAAAATGGCCGCCATTGAAGCCCTGGAGAACATTTGTAATAACTCTATTGGAATTCTCGCCCTAAACTATGTATGTTTAGACACCAAGATGACGATTCTAAGTGCAATGGAAGCTGATATAATGAACTATCCTTTTTATGATTCGACCATTGGTCGGCCATTTTGGAAAATGGCCGCCATTGAAGCCCTGAGCAACATTTGCAATGGCTCTGCTGGAATACCTACCCTTAACTAAGTATGTTTAGACACCAAAATGACGATTCTAAGTGCACTGGCAGCTGAGATATCAAAACCTCAGTATTTTGGTCGGCCATTTTGGAAAATGGCCGCCATTGAAGCCCTGGAGAACATTTGTAGTGACTCTATTGGAATCCTCGCCCCTAACTATGTATGTCTAGACACCAAGATGACGATTCTAAGTGCACTGGAAGCTGAGATAATTTAAAAACTGGAAACCAGTCCGCCATTTTGAAAAATGGCTGCCATTGGGGCCAGGGGTCAAATCTGCGATGGCCCTATAGCCAAATCTTTTTCTCCTGACATTTTCGTGGTATGTACCAAATTTCATGCTTGTATCACAAAGTGAACAATTCCTTCACATTTTGGTTCCAGGCAGCTCCACTATTTCCTAATTGTCCATTAACCCATATGTGGCTAGCGTCAGTTTAAACTGACACACAGAAAGTGGCGGTTTTTTTGCTTTTAAGTTGCATTTTCTGTTATTAACCATTTTTAGTTGCTATTCTAAGACCTGTGTGATTATCTTTGTGGATTTATTTCAGTTTTTTTTAGCAGGCGTACTTAGTAAAAAAATATTTTTCTTGATAAATCGAAATATTTAAATATGCATTGTTCAAAAAACAAAAAATAAATAATGTCAACTCATATTTTAATAATACGGTAATGCAAAACTTCACCACAAGCATCCTAAAGATAGTTATGATGACCATTTAAAAAAATAATTTCACTACTGAAAAATATAAGAATTTTCATACCGTCAGTTTAAACTGACGCTAGCCACATAAGGGGTGGGGTTTTTCCCAGTCATATCCACTATGTCTTTCATTGCGTAAACATACTTTTATGTCAGATTGTGAAGCTGCATGTATGTATGTATGTATGTTTGTATGTATGTATGTATGTATGTATGTATGTAAGTATGTATGTATGTATGTGTGTATGTATGTATGTATGTATGTATGTATGTATGTATGTATGTATGTATGTATGTATGTATGTATGTATGCATGTATGTATGTAACTATGCATGTACATGTATGTATGTATGTATGTATTTATGTATGTATGTATGTATGTATGTATGTATGTATGTATGTATGTATGTAAGTATGTATGTATGTATGTATGTATGTATGTATGTATGTATGTATGTATGTATGTACATGTATGTACGTATATATGCGCAAACAAACTTCCATATGAGATTGTGAAGCTTTATGCATGTATGCATGCATGTATGTATGTATGTATGTATGTATCTATGCTTGAATGTATGTATGCATGTATGACGTTGTATGTGTGTGTATATATTTACTCGTACGTATGTATGTATGTACGTAGTACGTACGTATGTATGTAAGTACGTACGTATGTATGCATGTATGTATGCATGTATATAATATATGTTCATACATGCATATATGCATACCTAACTACATACATGTATACATTCATACTTGCACACATACATAGCTACATACGTACGTACATACATACATACATACATGCAAATACAATTATGCATGCACACATATCGCTGCGTCCTCTTAGGTCTTCTGATCGGCTTGATCTCTTTGTTCCCCGAGTCAGGACCGCCATGGCTTAATCCAGATCATTTTCCTGCAATGGTCCCTCACTATGGAATAGGCTTCCCCCATCAGTTCGCTCTGACATCCTCTCTGGTAGTGTATCCTCGTCTTTCTCTCGTCTAAAAACTTGCCTGTTTTCTAGGGGTTGTACGCAATGGGAGCGCATCAGAAAGGCTCTTGCTGCGAGAAGCTCTTTATAAATGGTCAGATACAATACAATACAATACCATACATACATACATGCATACATACATACATACCGGTACATACATACATGCATACATACATACATACATACATACATACACTGAACCAGAATGTAGACATATGGGGGTAATGGCGGGTCGGGGGGTAATGGGCCGGGGTGGATGGGTAATGTCCTAGACCCATTAGAAGCAGTTCATATTACTGTAGACTAATAATTTACTGTAAATTGCTACAGCTGGAATGTAATGAGCCAGTGTTGCTAGGTATGGGGTACATGTAATTGAAGTAGTTTGATCTTGTAGGCTTACACAACTAAGTCACAACTTAGGCCTATGGTGCGTAATCAACATCTCAATAAAAATTATTTTGGTCTACGAACAGTGCTTAAAGTGTGGGAAAATAAGTGCCTGGATGCCCCTCATCTTCCAGGATGTTCTGGCCAATAAGTGACAGGACGGCATTCCGATTTTCAAATAAGTGCATGGACGCCGTCCATGACCGTCCTGCCACACTTTAAGCCATGTCTACGAATCTATATAGGCACTATTCTAACATTTCCCAAAGTGGTCTATATGTTTGGGATGAATAAAACGCTTTGTTTTCTTTCTTCAGTGATGGTTTATGTACAATTGTACACGTACCCTCCAGTGGCTAGCGTCAGTTTAAACTGACGGTTATATTTGGGCCTACAACGGCCTACCTCTGCAATATTTTTTAAAAATCTGGGTGAATACGATGGTTTTGGGTATAGACAAACACGAAAATGTGAAATAAACCATTAATTTCTGTCATGGTCTGATATGGGTTAACAAAACTACGCCCCAAATAGATAGGGTTTACTATCAAAACCGCGCACACAAAACCGCGCACACAAAACCGCGCACACAAAACCGCGATTCACAAAACCGCGCACCCTCAGAACCGCGCGCGATCATTACCGCGCTTGTTTGCACATCTGTTCAAATTCGAAATTGTAACGTTCGATTCGCATTTTCGCCGATCCCATGTGAGTTTAGCGATATGGACTGATATCGCTTGTGTGATTGGTCCAAATCCGAAGCGACCTCATTAGCGACGCAAAAGGACAATATATCTAGGAGTCAACACAGCAATGATTACCACTGAAAAGGGCAGTAGATGAAAGAGTCAACGTCGCCTTGACGAAAAATACGCTGAATAAACCAAATATTGAAGTTGAAATTGACAAACAGCGACTTTTGAAAGCATGTTTTTGAAAATTAGGCCGCTGAATGTCATGCAATGAATAATAGTAGGCCTAATTATTATTATTATTACTGGCAAACAATAGTACCGGCGACTGATTGACGACTCTAACCCTAAACCTAACACTAACCGAAACCCTAAACCTAACCCTAACCGACCCTCACGACGCCTAACCTGACCCTAACCGACCCTCACGAAGGGTAACCTGACCTAACCGATCCTCACCACGCTTAACCTGACCTAACCGACCCTCACGACGCCAAACCTGATCCTAAACGACGCCACACCTCACCGTAAGTGACATTCAGTTTCGATACTACAGTTTTGCCGAATAATTTAGACCAATTCGACGATAGATAACCTAGGTACATTACCTTCCGTATTTTAGACGTTCGTGTGCTGCTTCCATGAAATATTTACGATAAACTGACATTTTATTGCCTAAATTAGGCTACTTCAAAAGTAGGCGGAAACGTGTGTGCCGAACGAAATCAACAATCCCTTAAAAACGGAGGAGAGGCGTGGTCAGTCTATTTTTACATTGACCCATATACAGCAAATTAGGAGGCGAAGTTTTACATGGCTCCGCCTTTTTTGCCAAAGTCACCTGGGATCGGAGAAAATGCCGTTCGATGGGCTTCGAACATTCCTATCGACGATCCTAACCATGTGCACTCTTGTTTGAGCATCTGTTAAAGCGGTGTCACGACAACTGGTCTACATACAACTGGTCCAGAAGAAAGTAACGCATGAAAACGGAAGCTGGATGAAGGTATTTTAGATATGAAATAGAAGCTGGATGCATGTTGAAATTCTTGAATGCGGTTATGATAGTGCGCGGTAATGATCGTGCGCGGTTCTGAGGGTGCGCGGTTTTGTGAATCGCGGTTTTGTGTGCGCGGTTTTGTGTGCGCGGTTTTGTGTGCGCGGTTTTGACCGGATACCATAGATAGCGGTGTCGTTGGAAGCCCGCTAGGCCAAGGCGAAAGAGCGTAGCACGAAATTATCGGGTTCAGGCTAGGCCTACTGAACTAAGAAAGGTTTGGTATTCAACACGCGACGGCGCATTACAGCAATGTTGTCTTAGGCCTACGGCGTACGCAATGGGAATTCTGCGAAATTACTATAGCACGGAGTAGTTGCATTTCTTTAAATAATTAATTCGGTATAATAATAGGCCTATTATAGCACGTAAATTCATGATTACAGAATAATTATGCAAAAGGAATGTCGTAATTGCTTTCCAAAAAATCATGGCGTTAAATAATTACAAGATTTACCTGGAAACTTTTCTACTGTAGGCCTATTTCCCGGAACGTGCAGTTCCCGTATAGGCCTAGTTGTCGGCTGAACAATACGTCGTCTGGCATCTTTCGACTTGAAAGCAGTGAAACTTGTTCTCATAGGCATATTTCCTAAGCATTACGCAAAATTATCTGCTTCGTGTTTGTAATTAAGATTGGGGCCTATCCGCTTTCCAGCAATCGTTTACAGAGAAAATCAGCATAGGTTAATTATAATATAATTCATATAATATGATCCATATTATGGATTATAAAATATAATTAATGGCCTAACAGACTAACAAATATAATAATGCATGTAGCCTAACAGACAAAGGATCTCTATTTAATTATAATGCGTTTGCCTTCTCAGGCTTTTTTCTAATCTTGTAAAGGCCTACCAATTAAGCCTACTTCCGGATTATCTCATTGCAAATTCTATCTTGTTTGGTTTTTCCAGTAATTCTTAGTCAGCTCATTTCCGCAAGTAAAGGTCCTCCTTTCATCATCTTTCACGAAAATCGTTATCATGCATTTATCCAGCGCCACTTCAAGAGAAACTTTTCAGAGGCGCTCTCGACCTGATACCAAAACCCCAATCAAACAGAATGGTTTTCAAATGCTTGCGGAAAAGGGACATAGAAAGACCGAGAAGTTCATCATGGAGTCTATTACATGTAGATAACTTATTCCAGAAAGATAAACATAGCAAAGCTTTCTTTTATGCAGCATTGCAGCACTGTGGAAGTTCCAGTCATATAGAGAAAATCAGGTCTCCATGCGTAGCTGAATGAAGGAATCTGCGGCCTGGAATGGATAGGCCTACCCTTGCACTGGCACACAAAGCTCCCAAAAGATAAATCGCAGCTTGGCCTGCTAGTCAATTACGCACGGCATTAGAATCTTAAACTCAATACGTTTTGCATAGGCAGTCAGCATGGGCGCATGCACATAGGGGCAAGAAGGGGCACTTGTCCCCCTGGAAAGTTGAAACCTTTCTTAACTACTACTTTTTGGTTGTTAACAAATTTCTTTGCACTAAAGAAACTATATTCATAATAAAAATAATACAAAAGTGACACTCAGAAATTTACATTAAGAAACCTACGTTAAAAATACCCTGTAAGTTCCAGGGCTTTTTTAACGTGCAGTTGTACACAAAATGTGCAGTTCTAAACAAATTTGTGCAGCTGTACAGTTACAACTTTCAAAAAAGGTGATTTGTTCTTCCAATTTTAAGTAATTTACGATGAAGAATGGGAAAGGAATGAAGGAATGCACTGTGCACTGTGTGCAGTCCTAAAAATTCATTAAAACAGCCATGGTAAGTTCCTAATTTCCTTCTTTACATTTTCAACCTCTTTCTACAAAATGTTTAACAGTGACCATCGAGTTTTGCCCCCTTCTGCAAAATTTTCTGCGGGCACCCATGGCAGCCAGTGCAGTTTCTTCCGTATAAAACTTTATATAGGCTTATGCCAAAACTTTGGTATGCCGCCAATCAGGCGAGCCGCGGCACAAAAAACACGTAGCTAATTAATTATTAATGCATGAAAGAGCTAAGACCGCATAGATAGTATTACCATAGTCAACTCTCGTGCATATAAATGCATGCATTGAAACCAACCACTCAGCAGTATAATTGGCGTGACAAAATAATATCCTGCAGTACAGATATTTATTTCTTTTCTTTTTGAAACGCTGCGTGTTCAAACCTTCATAAAGCTGCGCTCCTTGCCAAAAAGAAAATCTGATTCAAAAGAGATAGGCATAACGGAAACCAAACGGAACCATTAAATTTTACGCGAGTCATGCAATCATTCATCTTGTCTGACCTTATCCAAAGATTTACCTCAAATAAGATTCATGGCTTCACCATACCTGTAATTATTCTTGTGAAGAAATCTTGACCTGTATTATCTGTTTGTGTGTCGGCTTCGCGTTTGGATATTTTGCCCAAAGGTTTCCATAAAGGTTTACTAAGCATACCTATCAACACAATCATGCATGCATGTGGTTATAGTAGACCCCTATTTATGCTTATCGGCCTACTGCGAAATTGGCGCAGACCATAAAAGTATAAGCTTAGACATTAACACACTAGTTCATTAATGTGACTGAGTTACAGACTTTTAAACCCTGAACTTCTTTTAAACTTTCAATAAATTATGAATTCATTATTAGAATCCTAATAACTTTGTAATTATGCAAGATATTTACCGGATTTAAAAATTTAAAAATAATACTGTCTAGTTATTATACACATATTTCAGGACAGTTTTAACCCTATTACTAAGACTTGGTATTTTTTTAAATTGTGACACAAATAATTCCAAACAGCTTTGAGCCAAATTCAGCGGAAGCACATAAAAGAAAAATTATTCAAGGGAGCACTTTAATGAGTACGAGTAGGCCTACCTTCAATACCAGTGAATTCTTCAAGAGTGGCGATGTCTTCATCCTCTAGACTTATACGCGATTCAAGTTCTTTCACAAGATGGGGTTGAATTATTTTGAGCAGTCGATTGAAAATGTGCTGCAAGAGATATTGTAGACGTCCTGATTCGAAGAGTTTCATAAATGTTACCGCATTATAAACTGTTTTGCAGTACATGAAGATGACGATGCTCTGTCCTGGAAAGGATATGACTGGATTTAAACCGAAGCCGTTCATTTCCGCAAGCAAATCCCCGTTCGCATCACCTGGTTTATTGTTCTTTATGGCATCGTTAAAAGCTAGGGACAACCATTCATCCATATCTGGCTGATTGTTATTGAGATGTACTGCTGGCATCTCACCTATAACACATGAACCACACATTTCACTGGCTACGACCGCTACGTGGTCTTAATCGTGAAATTGGCCTGGTCTCTCAGTCAGGGCTGTTACGTTACTGGTAAATTTCGAAGTGAGTACACGCTGCCCGGGAGAAAAACCGACTTTTTTGGGCCCCAAATTTCGGACGACCCTTTTTTAGTCATCCGGCCGAAATCTTCAGAAAAGTTGACCAGGTATTATAGTTGGGTGACCAGGTAGATAGTTTGCAGATTAGGAAGGAAGATAACCTAAGTGTTTGATTGAAGAGAGCTGACGGATAGTGCCACTGGTCTAGGCACTAGGCAGACGTCGATCAGGCGCTGGCCGCGGCTTGCTAGAGAATCAGAGAAGAATTTAAGTTAGGAATCCGAAAAACGTAACTCTGAGTCTCATCTGATCAAAGTTTTTGACTCAATATGGAATAAGACCTACTTGCCTTCACTTAAATATTCAGCCGCCGCCGCTTGAAGTGTCTTCTTCAAAACGTTTTTAAAACTGTCGTAAGATTGGTTGCATCGTCTCATTATAGCGCTAACCAACTTGGAACTCTTTGAATAATCAAATTTCTCTTTCCTGATTTCATCGTCATCTGTCCAGTTTATTGCCTTCAAACTCCTTAGCTCTGCAATCACTTCACTATCAATGCGCAAAACATGTGCTATCTTAGGCCGGATTCTCTCTAAGCGGTCGTATCTGACATCCGACAATGGTAACCGGCCTTCTGAAAAAAACAGTGAATTTGTTATATTCATTGCAGAAAATTAATTGAAAAATTGCTATTCCAAGGTTTACAGTAGTTATAATTGCTACCAAATTTGTGGTCCATTCAGGGGCGGATACAGAAATTTTCGAAGGAGGGGCCAAAATGTTTAGCCTTGGGTCCAAAGATATTTTGTTGGTCATAGGTAGAAAAAATCTAATGAACTTTTTAGTCGCCCGGTCAAAATGTGTCAAAAACAAACTTTCTAAATGGGGGCCCATGGCCGGATTGGCCCCCTGGATCCGCCTCTGGGTCCATTGATATATTTACTAGATTTTACACTCAGTCACCAATTTACAATATTTTCTTTTTAAGTACATGTATATCACTCACTGTTGGAAACAGTTGAAACTTAGCTCTGCACTTATTATTTTTATTGTGCATACGAATTATCTGAAATTGCCTCACAGTTATACTTTTTAAGCATTAAGGCATGAGCTTATCAGTGCCGGCGCTAGGGTACCGGAGGCCCCCCAAATAAAACTTGGGGCCCCCATACCTTGAGCTGTCATCTCAGCAAACTTTCTCATAATATAAGTGCTGAAAGACATAGTGTAAGGCTTCAATAAATGTCCCCTCCCAATTGTTAAATTTGTTGGAATTTCCACGCTGTAATTGTAGAATTTTAAGCTGTCATCTTTACAAAATTGCTCATTTTTTAATGCTGTAGTGTTAGTCGTGGTTTAGGATTTCAGAGTGTCCCCTCTCCATTGTTTAAATTTGTCCGATTTGCCAACTTTAATGGTAGCATTTATAGGCTGTCATCTTTAAAAAATTGATTATTATTGATGGACAGTGGATGATACTTATGAAATATTTATGAAATATTAGGGATAGGATACAAGGACTTCGTCCCAACCACAATTTGTGGAGCCATGCCCCTGTCCACCCCCTCCCAAGTCTCTCCTTTGGTTGCATAATATTATTTTGTATGCTTTGCGTTAAAACATAATTCGGTGCGTGGTTTCAGGAATGAACCGTCATGCAAGGTATAATTACCAGCTACATTTGAGGTCCCTTGCAAACTTGAGATCAGACACGAACCATGAACATCTGGAACCCTACACAGGGTTTAATGTTTGGGCCTCACGCAGGTTTTATTTTGGAGCCCCATCCATATAGCAATTACAATAAGTTACAATTTATAAATGTTGTGTTTGAACAAGTGGACGAAACTGCCTGAGTTAGTTTAGATGGCTTTACTTACGCCCAAAATCAGCATGGCCGGTATGATGTTTGCATTAGGTCTGCTATGGCAGCGCCATATGGTTTGTTGAGACATGCACCAGACCGGATCTGGAGCCTCAAATAAATGCGCCAGTTTAAGAAATATAGTCACAAATAGGCATAATGAGCAGCTAAATTTGGGACGCCCCTGGGGCCCCTTCAAACTCCGCCCCCCCCCCAAATGGGGGGCATGGAGGGGGGGGTGCTAGCGCCGGCACTGGAGCTTATAGTCGAAATAATAACCTGTCACGGCACTAATCAGCGTTTTCTTTCTAACAACAATTTAGGCTACCTGAAATCCATCATCTTTGTTTCGTACAGGCCTCTTACAGCAGAAACTTCAGTCTTATTCAAAATCGCTAATTATAATTATTAATCTATTGTCAACCTCTGTCTCACTGAAGGCCCTCCCCCGCCGACTTGGCACAGGTTAAAGTGTACACCCTCGTTAATCTGTCATATTTTTAACTTGAGAAGGTATTAAATCTACACTGAGTAGCCTATGCCTACAATTGTTTCAGAACTTCTTTACACAATTATGCAGTAGAGAAAACATCACAGATTATTTATATTGCTCCAGTGAAGTTTTGACAGAAAACAAAATATCTGCTTTACAAAGCAATACACGTTGGCGGACCAACTTTTCTTTCGTCCTGTCTGTCCATCAGTTTCTCTAATACTGCTGCATGCTCACTACACACCCTGACTCGTGCTCTGACCGTGGTTCTCTGGCTTAGGCTACAGTAGGCCTAACTGTCTTTTTCACTATTATAGCCTACCCAAAGCTCTGCAATACGGCGTTTCATTCTGTCCGCATAACGGTTCGTTAAGTTCAGGTCAAAGTGCCAAATCATCTGTTTCAAACCGCTCACCCTCTGGTCTCACGGATATTGACTGCATGGCTCTGTACGACGAGATGAGAGTTGGGAATACGAGTTTCACTAGAATTGATTGATTCTTTTGCACAATATAATAACGCCACTGCGGCATTTTTTCAATTTTATAAATATTGCATTAGATAGACCTAGGCCTACAGTAATGACTTGTATTATTTTGCATTGTCGCCAATTTAATTGTCCTATGTTGTTTCCTATTAGGCTACACATTTGACTGTTGTTTTACGCAGCAGGCATACCATATTCTATTCTAGTCAATTCCATTCAAAACTTGAGAAGATTTTCATCTTAGGGGCCTATATTATATTTGTCTAAGCTAAAAGAATCCTTAATTGCTTTCAGTTTATCGCAAAATATAAAACGATAAGCAACAAGCATAATTATACCTCCGGTGTATCCTGTCAGAATGTTTGCAACGTGCTCCTGCTCCGTTTCGTCCATCACCTTTAGAAATGAAGTGAACTTTTGATACGAAACTGTTTTCAACCACAGGAACAAGAGAATGCGTTGCTTGAGTGAATTTCTCATCCCTCTGAGCTCAGCCTCTTGCATTCTGTCAATCACGTTCTCTGCTTTCAAGCAGTCGATTACATAGCAATTGATAGTCGTACATCTCAAGAGAACTTTGTGGTTCCTGTCTATAGCCGCAGCGTGAGACATTTCAATATCGAACTTTCAAAAGAGACACATAATGCGTTGTCAAGGTTCATTAATTAGGCTTCTTAAAAATTAGCGTCCGTGAGTAAACTGATGACCTTCGATTGGCTTTTGAGCGGCGCTTTGGAAATTTGGAGATTACGATTAGGCTAATATCGAAGGGAATAATTATTTTCGTCTCTACATGTATGCTGCTTCACTGAATATTTGGCTATTCTCGATAAATTCATTTGTTTTGAATATTTAACGAGCAGTTTCTAGAATAACTGTTGCCTAACTAATGTCTTGCGGCATGAACTCTTCTGCCTCGCATTGTCTCTTTTACACATAGCCTATGCTTCAATTCCATTCTTAGATCTTGGCTTCGTTTTGCTATAGGGCCTAGGTTTGTGATGTCTCCAATGAATTTCTCTTGAAGTCGGCTTATCTGCATAAATTTGCGACGGTGATTGTGATGTCGTTAACATTGAATCTGATGGAATGAGTGATGATAGGCTACCTGAGCACGAGACGCAAAGTTTCGAAAGCTTAACATTATTATTATTAGGCCCTACTGTATTTAAATTTTGCTTTCGAGGGCTCGTCGCTTGACAAAGTTGACAGTTACTGTAGGCTAAACTGCGTCTCTGAAGATTGCTACTAATCAGGACTCCGTAATAATTACTATGCTATAGCCTACTAACTTTTATCACAGTAACGATGGAAGGCAGTTGATAATAATAGTTTTATTCTGTGAATTGTCACCCACCAAGAACTAGTCAGGATCAGCGGTGCTTCATTTTGCACAAAAGATATCAGCAATCTAAAAATTGAACAGTTTTAGGTTTTTCTATAATAGGCTACCTCATTAATAATGCGTCAATTCAACACAAGACATCAGAATTTTCAACCTTAGGTATTATCGAAAATGGAAGTTGTCCTACGTGTCTGTGTTTCTGAGTAGCCTACATGCATGACATGATAATTCGGAAAATACATAAGCTTGAGCTCTCTTAACCCATTTTAGCCCACAGTTCCACTTCTGGAACAAGGGGGATAAAATGTCACGGGTTACGTACTTTGAACTTCCCACCGGAAGTAATGGACAGGAAGTGCTTAGCAATAAACAATACAACAATTTTTGGTGAAACTTCATTGAAATTCTTTGTTATTATTCAATTACAATTTTTTTACTTTTTACATTGATTATTTCCTGTTTCCGTTGGAAATGCCCAGAAGAAGGTAATTATTACAATGTCATTACTTATTTCAAATTTTAATTTCATAACTAATTTCAACGGGAAATACTGTATAGAAATTAGTGTAATACATCGAAATTGTTAAAAAAAAATTATCCTAAGGAATTTAGCAATTTGAACTTTATGTTCCATATGTGGAACTGTGGGAAACAACAGCACCAAATTTGTATTTTTGCTTTCTATACTGTATGCAATGAAAACGCTCAATAATATACATACTAACTGCAAATGGAATAATAGTTATGGAAGGGGACATATAATGTATGTATTTATATATGTATACATGTATGTATGTGTGCATGTATGTATATATGCATGCATGTATGTATGTATGTATGTATGTATGTATGTATGTTTGAATGTATGTATGTATGACATTGTATGTATGTATGTATGTATGTATGTATGCATGCATGCATGCATGGCTGCATGCATGCATGCATGCATGCATACATACATGCATGTATACATATATAAATACATACTATGTCTCCTTCCATAACTATTATTCCATTTGCAGTTAGTATGTTTGCATTTGCAGTTAGTATGCATGCATGCACGCATGTATGTACATGTATGTATGTATGTGTTTACGTTCATGCATGCATACATAAATACACACACATACAATGTCATACATACATACATACATACATACATACATACATACAAACATACATACATACATACATACATACATACATACATACATACATACATGTATTACATACATGTTTGTACATACATACATACATACATACATACATACATACATACATACATACATACATACATACATACAAATATACATACATACATACACACACACATACATACATACATTCATACATACATACATACATACATACATACATACATACATACATACATACATACATACATACATACATACATACATACATACATACATGCATACATGCATACACACATACTACACAATGTCATATGTATATACAAACATACACAGGCTTACATTCATAAACATAACACATGCAATCATACCTATATAGATTACATACGTACACAGTACACACATATATACATGGATAAATATAATTATACAAATAGAAACACATGCATACATGCATACTTGCATACATACATAATAACATGCATACATTATTCACACTTTCACAAAACCCACTAGACATGCAAGCTGTGAATTTTTTGCTGTTTAGCTTCACTAGAAACTTCATCAGAACTAAATAAGAAATTATCTTACAACGATGTTCATGTACCTGACAAGATCCCACAGTTCCACTTCTGGAACAAACATATTTTGTGCAAATTTCTATGGAAAAAATATAATTAAATTTCACAGAATATTTTTCCTCTTCATTTTGTCACTAAAGCAACATTGTAAAAGAAAAAAAATTCGAAAAAAAAATTCGGGCTAAAATGGGTTAATGTGTTTAAGAAAGGCCATGGCCGAAGTGAGTGAACAGATATCGCTTTGTAAATTACTTCTCAATATTTGCACTCACTTGCTGAACTCAGATGGTTAGACGTGTAGGTCTATAGCTGAAGTAGCCTAGCTTATCTGCTAAGTTTGCCCTAAGAGAATGAACATGGTTAAATTGTGGCTTAGCCTCCTGCAGTAACTTATTTCAATGCTTACTGGAGAATTATTACCGAGACTGAATTATATATATACGGTGTCCCAATTGAACTGATACCCTTTTTGTTTTGGCGATATACGTGTCAATTCTAAATGAAACTCTACAAAATTTCAGAGTATGCAAGAGGGATAAATTATCAATGTTTCCGGAAAATTTTATCCAATTCTACGAACATAGTCCGAAGTTATGCACGTTCAAATTTGGGCAACAAAAAGTTTAAGTTTCCAACATGTAAAAGATAGGAAATTAGTGTTAGCGCTGTACAGTTCTTCAAAGCTGAAGTTCAAAATGTCCTTCATTAGCTCGAATGCATGCTCTAAGGCGTTTTCGCCATTCATTGATTACAATTGTCAACAATCCCTTGATCAAAACGATTCCATTCTTCCACAATTCGCTGTTCGAAGTGGTCACTGGTCAACGTCACGTATGCGAGTTTCATAAGGCTACGACGGGCCAGTTTATGTTAGGAAATTCATTTAAAAACCTTTTGCACCGTAATGTTTTTTTCTATTAATTTTTTTTATTAAACTCAATTCATCTTTGCTGAAAACCATTTTTATTATTGTCCCCTAACATGGAAATGACGGAAATATGACGAAAATATTTATTAATTTAGAAAGTGAGGCGTACAGTTGCAAGCAATAATTTCCTATCTTTTACATGTTGGCAACTTACAATTTCCTTTGTCCAAATTTGAATACGCATAACTTCGGACTCTATTGGTAGAAATAGATCAAAGTTTCAGGAAACATTGATAATTTATCCCTCTTACATTCGCTGAAATTTGATAGAGTTTTATTTAGAATTGACAAATATATCGCCAAAACAAAAAGGGTATCAGTTCAATTGGGACACCGTGTAGACAGACAGACAGACAGAATCCTCTCTTTATTAATATAGATATATATATCTATATTAATAAAGAGAGGATTCTGTCTGTGTGTCTGTCTGTCTGTATGTGTGTTTGACCGGAATGCATTTCGACAGTTTTTGACCTTTTCACTCCAAACCTTCACTAATTTGTAGGTCTCGGCATGAGACGCAAAGTCGAGGGGTTGGCGATTCTCCACCACCATGGGGGTCAGGGTGAGGGGTGAAACCCCCCAAATTTTTTTCACACAAACGCAGCTATTTTTTCCAAACTTTGTACCCAGACAGAGGACCATCAGAACCACACGGTAAAGAGGTTGGCTAATCTCTACCACCATGGGGGCCAGGGTGGGGGCAAAAACTCTACGTTTATTAAACACCTTTTTAAACGCTTGCATGGCCATTATATAAACGCAGCTGATGTGAGTGATGTTCCAATCCACTTTGCTGTAAAGTCCTACTATAATTGGCCTACCGATGGAGGTCGGAGTTAGTGGGGTTGGGGTGCGGAAGGGTTTCGTGGGGGGATGGGGTGGAAAATTTTTTCCCAGAAAACCCTAATTTCACGGGTGGCGTACCGGTGGAGAGGTCAGAGTGTGGTGGGGTGTTGTCGGGTGGGTGAGTGTGGGGTGTGTTGGTGGAGGGTGTGGTGTAGGGTGGGGTGGGAGATGGCTTGGGCTGGGGGTTCGGGTGGTGGGGTGGAGGGTAGGGGTGAGTGTAGGATGGGTGGAGGTGGTAGGTGGAGGGCGGAAGGGGTGGGATGGGGCGGGTGAACGGGGTGGGGTGGACGGGGTGGGGTGGGGTTCGGGGGTGGGAGTGGAAATGTGGTGAGAGTGTGGGGTGGAGGTGGGGTGAAGAAGTGGAGGTGGGGTGAAGGTGGGGGTGTGGTGAGGATTGGGGTGGGGTGTGAGGTGGAGGGGTGGAGGTGTGAAGCGGGGCGGGTGGAGGGGGTGGGTGGGGTGGGGTGGGGGCTTTGGGGTGGAGGTGGGGGTGTGGTGAGGATGGGGTGGAGGTGGCGTAGAGGGGTGAAGCGGGGGCGGATGGAAGGGGTGGGGTGTACGGGGTGGGGTGGAGGTGGGGTGGAGGTGGGGTGAAGGTGGAGGTGGGTAAAATGGGTGGCATGGGGCGGGTGAACGGGGTGTGGTGAGGGTGGGGGTGAGGTGGAGGTGTGATGCGGGGCGGGTGCAGGGTGTGGGTGGGGTGGGGGGCTTTGGGGTGGAGGTGGGGGTGTGGTGAGGATGGGGTGGAGGTGGCGTGGAGGGGTGAAGCGGGGCGGATGAAAGGGGTGTACGAGGTGGGGTGGAGGTGGGGTGGAGGTGTGGGTGGGTGAAATGGGTGGCATGGGCCGGGTGAACGGGGTGTGGTGAGGGTGGGGGTGGGTGAGGTGGAGGGGTGGAGCTGTGAAGCGGGGGCGGGTGGAGGGGTGGGTGTACGGGGTGGGGTGGGGTTCTTTGGAGGGGAAGTGGGGGTGTGGTGAGGATGGGGTGGAGGGGTGAAGCGGGAGCGGATGGAAGGGGTGGTGTACGGGGTGGGGTGGAGGTGGGGTGTGGTTTGGTTGTGGCCTGAGCGGGTCTAATCGTAAATTTCCCGGGCAACGCCGGGTACCCCAGCTAGTAATATATATATGTAGGCCTACCAAAAGAAACGACGGCTTCTGAAATCAATCATAATAGGCCTATAGTGGATTCTTCGGATGTTCACAACAACGTGAGAAGATTTACTTGTGTGAATGGATCAGCTGAATTTTTGGTCTATAATAATAATTATTCGACCTGAGTGGCGGGGTGGAAATCTGAGTCACGATCTGGATAGATGCAGGCGTCCAGGGTAAGGGAAATGGAAAACACGGTCTTGTAGCCTAAACTTTGTACAGGCCTACAACACTCTCACATGTCGAATGTCAAATCCGAAAACTTGAAAGCATAATAGGCCCTACAACGGTTTACACGAAACTGAGTAACATGAGCGTTTCAAAATTAATTTCTAAACAAGTTTAATTCTTTTCCCTAAGACTGCATCTTCGGTGGTCTATGTACAAGAATAATTATACTAGGGCCTACTATCTAAACTATAAGACATAATCAGTTTCTGATAGACAAAAATCAGCTTATAAGAAAACAATAGGCTACTGACCTTTAATGAGCATTTGTTCTGTTAGAATTCTACCTGTTCACGTCTGACGTTACTCATGAATAATTATTATCAGACCGTAATTACATTATTATGCCTACACATTAGAAAGAAAGCGAAGTCCGACAAAAATACGGGTCATAGTTCAATTAATTATAAGCCATGCATGTTGTTGTATCTATCTGTACGCGTTCTTTTCTGAGGGCCAGAGATTTTAACTACTAGCCTACTTGTCATCATAAATGTGAGTTATCAGTCATAGGCTTATGCGCCAATGCAGGTAGCCTACATGCTCCGCCTTAATTATTTAATTGCTCAATTATTAGAACTCCTACGTGGTGTTTGGAAAAAGAGACAATGCAGGTAGGCTACAGCAATTGGATCGGAAACACGTGGAAGACCACGAACATTATGTTCTGGACAGATTTGGCTATGATTCCACTGCTGAGGAAAACATAAACAAATCTGAAGAAATTTTGTTGGTTCACGCAAAATACTTCTCTTCTTTTCTAGCATCGATCTAGCAGGCAGTGTTGGACTACTGTAACAGTGCCTGCTAGGTCGATGCTGTGAGATCACTTTTGGCTATTCATTCATTCATTCTGAGAATTTATGTAGCGCCTCTTCAGGATATCTACTCAAAGGCGCTCTCTGCACTAACTAGCCGAAATGATGTTAAGTTGACAGTCATAGCGAGCAAAAAATAACAACCAGTTGCAAAACAAAACACAGTAAGCTTAGAGAGTCACCAGTGGCCAGCCCTCGCAAACACGTAGAGTTAACCATCGGATTCCCGTAGAGTTGGTAGATGGCGTGGTTGATCAGAGTCTCTGGTAGGTGGTAGATGACTCCCGTCTGGTTAATCGTTGAGACTCCAGCAAGGATGCTCGTAGGAGAAGGCATTCGTCGCTTGTCGGTCGGTAGTTGGAAGCGCCGCCGTTGACAGCTGCAGTCGAGGTCATTCCATGCGCTGACCCGCGTGAGCCGTCCTCCGGCGATGTAAATACCGGCTTGCAGCGGCGTACACGCACGGCGTATGGTACGACTCGGTTGTGCTGTCTGTGCATCATAGGGATGGTCGCTGATGCACTAACGTGGCCAAGGCGACTTACAACAAAAACCTTCTAGCCAGCGCAAAATCCTTGAGAAATCCAACGAAAAGTCCAGCACGCGAGTCTAGACTCTAGAAGCAGTAAACTCCAACCTGTCTAAAACAACTGTGCGTATTTCTGCATTTTGATGAAATAATCCGTCGAAATGACAGAGAGGTCGGTAAACGACCACATGGCCGCTGACCTGCGCATATCTGCAATGGACAGAAAGCTCACATGCCGACCGCACAATTTTGACAAACCTTTGAAAATCTTGTTTCCATCACATTCAGGCAGTAAGAACTCACATCAAATCAAATCGACTGTGACTAAGAAAATAATATATAGGGCCTAGGCCTATAATATTATCACAAACCATAGCCTGCTTTCATAAGATACAAAATACATGCATGACTGTCAATAGTTTAATGCAGTGGCGTAGGTAGGCCTATAAGCTTATGTGCTTAATTCCTGACATCAATCCTGACATCGTTCAGCCCAATTATATGCACATTAGGCCTAATCATCAATGCGCGGTACATTATAACTCAGGGGTATCAAACAATTTTTAGTGGCGGGCCAGTGTGCACGTGTGAGCATCTTCTAACAAGTGGCGGGCCAGTGTAAAATTCTTTTAACATGTGGCAGGCCAGGGTGTCGAAGCTCCTGTAGCAATGTGTCTTTTGTTTCTATCAATCCATTTATAAAACGGAGTCATACTCTAACAAGATAGTCCTTCTATAGGGCCTATAGGCTTACATGCAATAAACCACGAAGATTTGCAAGATATTTTGCGCTGACTGTAAAATATGAAAATTTCAACTTTTACCTTCTAATTGTGTAATCTTTGGGAATATGAAAATTTGAACTTTCACCTTCTAATTTTGTAATCTTTGGGGAAGGCTACGCGGGCCAGAAAAAAATTGTCGGAGGGCCAGAAATGGCCTGCAGGCCAGCTCTTTGACACCCCTGCTCTAACTGGTGCGAACCGAGAAACTGAGTTTATAGCAAGATTATCTTACATTTCTTTTAAAGTTCTTAACAGTGCGTTCATAATATTTTGCATGAGAATATTGTCAATCTTTAGCAGTTCTCTGAAATAAAGTTAAGTGAATAATTATTTATTGTAATGCTCATCATGTTCATCAGAATCAAAATCGAAATCTATCTAATTTCTACAGCAATTATGCAGTGCATTACTGACCTAAGTAATAAAGTAAGATACATCAGTTATATAACCTACAGAAGTCTCGTAAACATGACAGCATAGAACGTCATCGCCTCCATAAAAATCAAAACCTAGATATGTAGCAGCAATATTATTACTGACCACCATTAGGCCTACATGGTAACAAGGAGGCGAACTGGTAGGACTTTCCTCTTCATTGCGCTTCATAATCGTCTGGAGGAAACAAGCCTTTGGCAAGTATAGTAATATTGCAATTACTAGTAACTGTAGTGTACATGTTAGTAAAAGACTGTACTAAATGATTGCCTGTATGAACTTAGCATAAAAATCAAATCACTTAAACTACTCCGGACAGTTAGAAATGAAAACTAGGAATTGTCACATATGCACAAAATACTACTGATCGTTGTCGAAGTTAAGAAATAAGACAGCAGCATAGTGACGTTCCGTTTGACAACATAATATCCAACAACTTGTCAGAGATAACCTAACTTATTATCTGTAGGCCTAAAGATGGCAACGGCCATCGTAATCATAAGATGTCGTTAAACTTTTGATTTAATAGCAATAAACAAACAAGCTATTAAATTAGCTTTTGTAACATTCTTTACAATGCGACCTTTAGAACCGTGGAAGTTCTGGTCTCCACAAGCCAAAGATACTTCGACACTGATGAATTAAGTTTATAGAGCGAAGTACATGTAGACTCATCGTAAAAGTCCCTCTTTGGAGCAAGAGGGTGGTAGATATTAATTTTGCAATGGTTACAGATGAGGATGCGATCCAAGTCAGCTGAAGCTCATGTCAACTTCCTGATTGATGTTGGACACTGACACCTAAAGTGTATCTGTGGTAACAGCTACAGACTTCGCCAACTATTAATATAACTGAGGTTCCACTCTGATGAACATGAAGAGCAGAGAATGTCTCGCTTGATACTTGTCACCAAGTATGTGAGCGCATATCTACGTCTCAGACTGAGTGAGAATATCCGAACGTTCGTCCCTGATGAAGTCGTGAATATTAGCAGAACGACGGATAGCAGAGCGAATGTTGAGGCTATCGATGTTTATAAGCCTTTGTTTTCGATTGTAACTCTTTATAGCTGTATCTCGGCAGGCCCACGGATGTTTGACTTGCAAAGCTCTCAGCACAACTACACCTCTCTACCTTCAATTCAATAGTTCTAGCCCCGTGCATACCTCTTTGTTGCCTGTAGCCTACGGGTCTTTTAGCTGAGCCAAATGCAGAATAGTTGTGGTCACGCGTGTAGGCCCTATTCTAAACCCCTGTGTTCAAAGAATGGAATTTACTATAACTCGCTCTTTCTCATATAGCTAAGTTCACTGCCTTCCTTCCTTCAAAAAGCGACCGAAAACTCACTATTTCGCCTTGGTTTTCAACCACGTGGATATCTAACTGCATTTTCATGCGACTGACTATCCGCTCCACATATTCACATTTTTATGTGACCGTCCACGCGTCAAAACCCTATAATGCCGGAGGGTATAGGATTTCCCATACCATTCACTACCATCTCGGCACTAAAGGGTTAAATTAACTTGTAGCTTATTGATAATAATAACATAATTATAGCCTTAACCTAGTATGAATATGAAACCAAATTCTGTTTGTGCTTTAGCAATTGATCGGCAGGCTGAGCAATCCGACTTAAGCAATTGAAGAAACCAAATAAAAGGGTTCATTTTATGGAATCATAATCAGGGTTTTTTTAGCGATTTTGACACTTCTGAGTCACCCTTCTGTATCAGCATTGAATCAATAAATTGTCATCGTCATCGTTGTCTTGCTTCTCGTCTGTAACAGCATCATCACTAGTTCTATAAGTCTGCAACTGATCACCTTTTTCCTCAGCATCTGCCTGACAATCTGCTGCTCCTGGTACAAGTCTTGACGTTAGATTAATTTTCGAAAAATCTATTGCAGGCAGATCATTACGAAAATAGTCTTCCATTAGCAAAGGATCAATTCTTGCATTTGGATCAACCATCCATATATCACTCGACAGCTGAATCAGGGATTCATGTTTCCATATGTCAAAACATTTATTTCTATGGTTGGGTCCTATGTCTGCTGAACGAATTGGTTTGTTCAAATTCAATCCAGAACTAGGCCTATGACTTAATTTCGACAAATCGTAAGTGGTAACCTCTGATAGACCATGAAATTCTCTGTCTGGTATCGTCGATTTTTTTATACATCTCTCTTCTCTTTCTTTGGCTTTTGTTTTGACCATCTCGGCTAGAAATGAATCCAAGTAGCATTCGCTTTGAAATTCAACTGAAAGTGGAAACAGATTCGTGCAAACATTAATAAATTTTTGTATCAACTTCATCAAAATTTATTATAATTTTTGACTGGAAATATTCTTTACAATAAAAGAAAGTCTTACTGCTAAACTAGATATTGTGACGAAGCCACTGTGACAAAACAAACTGAAGCAGAAGCACCAAACCATCAAGGCCTAAACATGCAATTTTATTAATACGAATCGAGACAGTTAGATATAACAAGAAAGACAGATTTTCTAATCATGGCTGGCAAATAAATGACATGGTTTTCAAAAAATGTAGATTGTAGAAAAACCTATAGGCTAAATCGCTCGCGATCGTCACCTAAAGAATTAATCAGCAAATAAAATATATTGATAAATATATCACAACTTGTACAAGTTGAAGACCTACATTAAATATATAGTAAAATGTGTCGTTGATAGGCCTAAACTATGGTCTGGATTTATTTGTTATAAACAATTTCGAGTAGAAATAGAATTTGACTGCTCTTTCGCCAGAATCGCTGGAATATCATCGTTCGGGGACAAATGCACTTCTGATTTTGGCGGTAAATTGAGCGTAAAATATGCAGGCTAAGTGCGATTGATGAAATAATATATTTTAATTCATCACTAATATCCAGGACAGATGGAATTCAAATAATATTATAGTAAGCAATATGTAATAACAAGAAGAAATCAATTATTGGAATCATTTACTCAAGTTTTGCCGCCGCACCCTCTCCAAATTTGGACTCTTACCGCAAAATAGGGAAAATTGGAACTGCGGGGTAACTTTTGTAGGCCTATATGTCTACGGGTTGTGTTATGAATGCTTGGGCATTCCGGCTTATGCCAATGAAACTGTGGAATGTGTAGGCCTACGCTGTTACAGTACATGTAGACTTGATCACATTATGAATATTCTCAAAGTAAAAACACTTAGGCTACTTTCACAGCCGGGGACCCCTGTGCACTGCACAGGCTGCACGACCTGCTGTTACGTCACTTTTCCTAGTATTACGAGAACCTCAGAGAAACGATGGGGTAAAAGAATTGTAACTACAGCTCCGTTCACGGATTGAGTGTGTGCATGTAGGTTGATTACCAACCCGGTGATAAAGCCGCTAAGGGTTTGTCTTCTATTTTTACTACCGACGTCTTAAATGGATCTATTTTCAGCTCTCCTCGTACACTTTTCGAAATTTTGCTCTGAGCACTTTACTATTTAAATGTAATACTGCTTGTTTTCGCATGACTGAAGTTAAAAGATATCATGGAACTGAATAGACTTAGACCTATTAGCCACTATTACCAAGAAGTGTTTGTTTGTATGTGCACTTGTCATAGCGCCCCTACAAGCACTCTCTACTCAGAGGCGCTCCCGAATGCAGCGCGGACAATGCATCGAAATTTCACGCCAAAGTTCTGAGCATTTTCGAGTGAAGGACTTGCCCAAGGTCCCTACGCGGGGACTTATGGTGAATTCGAACCTGCAAACCCTTCGGTTGCAAGGCGACGAACATACCCACTATACAACCGCGCCCCACAAGTGTAAACGTTTGATTGCAGGAAAGCTTGGATAAACTTTCAGGAATTTGAAAACCACTTCGAAAATTAGTTTACTTCTGGGACATGTGTCATGGTTAGACTACATTAATTCATTCCCAGAATTTACATAGCGGCTCTTCAAGAAAGCTATTCAGAGGCACTCTGCGCTGGCCGGTTTGATGTTAAGTGTTAAAAAATTACATCTGCTACAATAACCTACGAGTATCCGGAAAATCTCTCTTGGTCTGTCATTCAGATTGCCACACACTTAAGACTGTAATCGAAAAAAATATCAAAATATGCGATCATCAAACGATTTGACAATAAAAATGAGAGTATGACGCTTTATGTAGTTATAACGAACATTTTCGTCTGCAGGGAATGAGCTAGAACTTTACCGAAATATTGTATACGAGCTATAAGTGCCTCGAAACTTCGGAAGACGTAGGCTACCAAGAAATTTGCGAGTAAAGGGCTTGTGAAGGCAAAACACAGTAACTGGTAGGCTATTATAGGCCTAAGAGTCAAAGTTATTGTGTTATGGCTTTTCAGGGCAGACCTGATCCAGAAGATTTGAACTGCGCGAAGAAAAAACCTGTTAATTTTTGATGATTTACAGTCAGAAAAGCAAACCGAAGCGCATCGCAAGTTTATTGCATTAGAGAAAAACATAGTCATGTAGCTAAGTCTTCAAAATGACAAACAAATAAAACAATCACGCAAAAGAAAACAATTAATATTCAGTAATAATAAATAACAGATTTTTTTCTTTTTCTTATAGGGTATACGCCTACCTTGTCGGCTTTGGTCTATTGGCTGTTTCAACTGCTTTTTATTTTCTGATTGTTCTTGCTTCAATTTCTCGTTTTTAGCGACAGATCCTTCTTTGCGACCTATTAGCAAAATAGCATAAGCTTGATGATTTGATGGCTTAAAATAATTAGGCCTACTAATTCCATAAATGCTATAACAAAATACAGAGCAAATCTTAAGGTAATCAGTACCGTAACAGAGAATTGTTTATTTTCTTCTTCTTCTTCTTCTTCTTCTTCTTCTTCTTCTTCTTTATCCGTGGGCTAACAGCCCGTAGGTGTCCACTGCACACTTGACCACTGTTCTCCATACTTCTCTGTCCTGTGCCCGATGTGTCATCGAATCATTATGATATTTCGATAATTATATTTTGTTTATTTTAGGCCTACACAAAGATGAACTTGACACACTTTGATACAGAGCTGAACAGTTTCGTTGCTGCCCATTTAACAAGGTACCATAATGGATTATGCCTAATAATTTGCAATTCATTCTGCAGGCATATGTACAGACTTACCAATTAATCGACGCAATCAGCACAGAGATTGAGTTTGTAAACATAACTACATCTACATTTTTCACAGAAATGATTTTTTACCTTAGGCCTACGACCGTTTTTGTCTCAGTTCGGATAAAAAGGAATTCATCCGACTTGGTGGACAAACCAAAATCGCCAAAATTGACCACATGTTTCTCTAGTTTTAATCCCTTGATGTTTTTAATTCTGATCTGCTTATAGCCTTTTAACAAATAGCATATCTATCAGTCAATAAAAAACAAACTGACAATGATCAATAAGAATAAATAAACGATGAATGTATTTTACAAGTATGTCTACCTTCTTGCCTTTGGTATATTGGTTGTTTCATTTGATTTTTATACTTTGATTGCTCTTGTTCCGAATCCTCGTTTTCAGCGACATATTTCTCTGTGCAAAATATAATTAGCAAAATATCATAATGATTCGATGGTTTCTAACTAATTCCATAAATACTTTTGCAAAATACAAGGTATATCATTCTCACGACAATCAAAAAGCTTAATGAGAATTGCATGTGACCGAAGTATGGTCCTGGGCATGACGTTAAACTGCATCCATCCTCCGCCACAGGGGACCATCAACTTCCCTGTGCCGGTCCTAAGCCCGGACAAAGGAGGGAGGTTTGCCAGATGGGTGGCGATACACTGGCAGTAGAAGATCAAGACGATTTAAATCCGCATAAACCACGACACAAGTGACAGAGCGGCCCAGTTGCTTCATGTTGTCATGATGTGGCGCAGACATGCACAGGTGACAGGTTGGTCAGGACAGACCGGTGGAGAGTCGGTGGAGAGAACATTGGACACAAAACGGGCTTGTCCCACTGGTTGTCCTTCATGCCTCTTTCCTAACATTCTCTTCAAGCAGACAAGGCGGTCCAGTTGCTTCAAGATATAATGGTATGGAGTATAGACCTGCTAGCCTGTATAAACTGGGAGGTGACACGAGACAGACTCAGACAGATAGTGGCGTCGGACACCTACCGGGCGTTGCGTCTATGGTTTGTGATGATGATGATGACGATAATGATGAAATATACAAAATGAACTTGACAAGAATTGAGACGGCACTGAACAGTTTCATGCTTCCCAACCGTGTCCACCTTTATTCCAAAACCCTATTCATGTGACTTGGTCGTCGAGCTCAACTCATCAAGACTGACGAGTTGAACCTCCATGTCGGCTTCCTGTGATCTAGCGCATGAAATTCGACATTAATTTTTTTAATCTCATGCGCATCCATCTTGTCATGTTAACTCTTCATATCTTATGACGTCTTGTACTTTGGTCTCTTCAGTCTTCACTCATTTTAACTTCCATGTTACCTGCATTTTTCCTTGAAACTCGTCTGTTCTTCTATTGTCTTTCGGCAAAGAAAATAAGATTGCAACAATTAAGCTAAATTAAAGGATGGCCATGGAAAAAGTGAAATAAGATAAACACCGACGGTTAAAGGTCATTCCGCAAAGGAAATATTATGGTCCACCTGCATACACATTTCCCAAACGACCAATTCTGTTACTTCCACCACACACATTATGCTATCAGTTATGACGTTTTATCCTATGCATAAAGAAGCGGTAGGCCTATTCATACTTCGCTGTTCTTCCAGCAGTGTGTTAAGCCTGTCTTTTTCTTTCAGAGTCTGCTCCAATTTCTTTTTCAGATCCATACATTCCTTGTTGGTACCTATAAATAACAAAGGCAGAATTATTTATTCGTTATCCTTAGATTCGATAATAATAGATGGAACAACGATAAGAGAAACATTCGAGATTTGTACTGAACTGGCAAAAATTAATTAGACTCACATATTGCGACGAATTTGATTCTTCCACTGTGGTTTTCTGCAACAAAAACGTGACGAATGTATAGCATAATTCACCATTAGGCCTGCTATTAGGCCTACCATTATAATAAAGCTGAGAAAATGCAGCATTGTCATAAATTTATTCGCCGACTAACTAAGCGGTCCCCCTAAGAACGTCTTTTGATACCGACAGTCGAAAGCTATAACACTAGTCGATAAGTAGGGTTAAGCTATCTTAGCTATGACATAGTCGTGATAAGGACCTCTGTTCTTAATCTTAAGTCACTGAAATTCTGAACGCTTACTCACCGTAGCTAGGCCGACATAAATCTTCATCATCATGTTGGAGTTCTGTCTGTGTATTTGCGTTGCAGAGAATGCGAAACCCAGCAGTTTCTTCTTCATCCTCAGCTGTCATCCAATCTGTGGAAGTAACAACTAGACAGCGATCATAAGTAACAATTATTTATTTGTAAGGGAACTAGGCATAGCCTATGTTTCAACGCTTAGCTAATCAACCTGTACTGTAGTGTGAACTGAACGTCATTAGTGAACGTTTCGTCAGTCGAAGTCACTTGAAACTCTGAAAATGTCAGCAAAATTGGTTTGCTTGTAACTTTAAACTTTAACGACAAGAATGTACCAAAGCAGGAGTGAATATCATGCAGCTCGTCGTTGAAAATGTTGACATAGGACTAGTTCTATTACATTAAACATTAGGCCTAAGTGACATGGACATATATTTTCGGACAACGTGTATGTTTCATTGTTGAACTAGAATATCAGAGATGCTAAAAATATGAAATTGTAAGATGTTCGACTGCAATGCGAAACAAAAATAGGTTTTAGACGCTTGAGGAACTGTTAAGATGAAAGAGATAAAAGGCCGCACTAAAGAACAGAGACAATCGACCATAACATAGCCCCGTAACATCTGACCTAGTTTAGTCACGGTACAGTCTACACTCTGCGTGTTACATTTAAGACGTCATCTTAAAATTAATCTATTATTTGAGTAGCCTACAGTAACTAACTGTTAAAAAGTGCTTTAAGATTTCAATAAATATACTTATAATTACAATAATTTCCTTATTTATCAAGTTTAGCAACTCAGTTCTGCTGGTGATGGACTATATAGTATATAGGTCACAAGAATAAACGTAGGCTATTATAGGCCTGTATAGCGGCTTGCATAACCTACTTTGCTGCACTTCTATCAGCTTATCTCAATTGCCCATCACGGACCAGACTTGTTGAGTCAATGTTGACCAAGATACAATGAGCAGAAATTGTTACAAATGGCAAACAAACCAAGCAAGAACTACCGAACTGCCAAAATTTGGTAGCCATGATTGTGTTTATCATCTCTGATCAGTGTGCATTGCGAGAGGTGTTACATATATCTAAAGATGGAGTAGGCCTACAATGCAATACAAGTAAATGCAAATTAGACCTACGCAATAATTATGTTATTTTACTAAGTGTTCAAGGAACAAAACATTTTTTAAATGTGACAGTCTGAAATTTGAAAGATAACACTGGACAGAAGCCATTTAATCACCATTTTATTCAAATTTTCAATGGGGAGAGGGGAAGTAATTTATGGCAGAACTTCTCACTAGAGATACCTAGATTAAACATTGCCCTCCGTGGCCATTGGCCAGACTTCCCCCACCCATCTACCGACGAGAGTTTTGGCTCTTTTCTGATCTCCTGTTTTTCACTGGGCTCAAGCTGCTCCCGCCATGTATACTGTATAGGGATAGAAGCCTCTGATTGTGTGTGTGTACACTATATGCTGAGTGTCGTTAACTACTCTCAAACTCTCCACTACTTGGTTGTACTTCAGAAATTGGCCATAAGAACTGTCCACTATATACATTGGAGACTTAGTACCAAGGACACCTTCAAAATTAAGCGTATACTAACTATATTGGGCATCAATAGGCTCCAAACTGGCCTCTTCGTGTATCGGTATCACAATAATTTGTTACCACCTTGTTTTAATAATTATTTTAAATTGGCATCCTCTGTGCATCAACATTACACTAGACATGCAGCTGATTTCCGACCTGATTTTGCTAGAATTAATCCGAAGCTATTTTCCATTAAATGCCAGGGCCCAATCACATGGAATTCCTTACCACTGGATGTAACCTCCCTTCCAACTTTGAGCAGGTTTAAGAGAGCTCTTAAGTTATATCTAACTGAAGAATGATCATTGAATTGTATTAACCTGAGATCTTTTAAAAGTATTCTGGTGCATGATCTGACCTGAGTATCATACAGTGTTTTCCCTTCCTAACAACCATTTGCCACAGCTGTTCTGACCTTGATTTGCTAAATATGATCACTTCAGTTTGGAAATCTAAAGTTTGTTTTTCTTTTTCTTTTTTAACTGACTAGCAGTAAGCTACCCATATGCTTGCATTGAGATAATTAGTTAAGCTATATGTATTAAATCTGTTTACATTGTCTGATCTGCCATTCCACCAACGACTTATAATGGGGTTCCTCTGATAGCGGGACTTGTCTTTTTGGGGTTCCCCTTTAAGTGCTCAACCGTATGCTATCCTTTGCTTTATGATGTACTGTTTATTCTTATGATACGCTGTTTATTCTTTCTGCTATGTTAATGATTAATGTTAATGATGTTATTCTGTTTTTTGTTTTGTTTTGATCAATGTGCTACGGTTGTTGCCTTAATAAATGGTATTGTAGCGCGGCATATAATTTGACGCTACGGAGTTTATTTCTGGTTGCCATATATATATTTTTGGATCCATTATGGTATTTTCAGGGTCTGATATATTATATATTATATTATTTTTTAGCTGCATTCGGTGACCTAGATAATATTGGTGACCTAGATTTTAATGCTGAGATCGGGCTTGACACGTTTTTAAGGCCGTGACGTAAGCCGTCGCCATAGCTACCACATTATTGATCGAGTCTTTCACACACTTGCGTGAAATGGAGGGTCGGCCGAAAAGGAGGAAGAGGAGTCGGCCGATACGACCGACAGATACGGCCAGGCGGACAAGCAGGCTGACAGACGCAGTGCCGGAGCAGTACATATAGACGGATGGGCAGACGGACGGAGCGATACACCCTGCTGGCCGGTTGCGTGTAGTTTGTGCATGCAGCATGGACTCGTGTGTCGGAATTTTCCATCACGCCGGGTCACGCTGCCCTACGTAATGACAGCACGTGTAGCGCATGCGCAGTGGATCGCGTGCTACGTCACTCGAGGCCGATATAGAAGAAGATCGCGCAATCGAGGCAGTCGTGACCGAGTCTTCAAGGAGTAAAGACGTATTATTGGCAAGATAAATATTAAGTTTCGAACTGAGGATTTTTATTGAAGTGAAGCCAGATTTTAGTGGCGCTGCATTAGTTACTGCTTAGGTGCGACTCTCGATGATAAAGTGTTAGGTTCGAAGCCGGATTGTATTCGAAGTGAGGCCAGGATTTAGTGCCGCTGTATTATTTTCTGCATCGTCACATGGAGTGACTCATTCTGAGCGTCGAATCGTCAACGTGGTGATTGGAGCTGCGCATTTTCGCGGCGGTTCATTCTTGGAATTAAGCCTACCACGTCAGACTTCTGTTCTCCGGTTCGCTGGAGCGACATCTGTTCTGTTTACTTGGAAATATTTACCAAGTGGTTATTTTCTGCATTTGTGGCCCAAGTGGCGTCAATTTGTTATTTTAATCGCGAAGTGGATCACGCATTCTCGTCGCGCCATCTCGGTTCTAGCGTCAAACCTGCGGTGGTCTTCGCCGGTTTCTACCGGGGCTTCACCGTCGACGTCCCCCAATATTCTTCGACGCTTTCCTGGATTCGTCGCACTCTTTGTCGTCACCCTTCGCACTTCGCCTGCTTTGTTCCCTGCCTTCGGATATCAGGTACAGTCTAGTTAAAAGGGTATAAGGCGACGGGCGGTGTAGAAATATTGGGCGAACTGGAAATTCATTCATGCACATGAGAGCTAAATTGGGGATAAAAGTTAGACATACTCCGATCTAGGGTGTTTGCATTGACCAGTACAATTATATGTCATTGCATTGACTTGAACAATTATATTTTTGGGCTTTGACTTGCATAATTACATTTTCTTTCTCCATTGTGCTCAAGGTCTGAATTGCACTGAATAATATTTAATAATCTTTGTCTTTAAGATTGATAAGAAATACTAATTAAATTTACTGTCTTAGTTCTTGCTAGCCCTAGGAAGTTAAATTATTGAAACTTATATAGCGCCATGGAGCAGAGCAGAACATCAACTCCCCTGCAACCTTCCAGACCACCCTCTGCCTTTGAGATGGGGATATTGCTTGAGGCAATGCAGTCAAACGCCAAGTCTATGCAGGCGTCTATAAAAACTGATGTTCAGGATGCCATTCAGTCTAATGCTAGAGATACACAAGAGGCTATTTCTTCTGTCAGAACTGAATTTCAAGCTAATGCTATAAATACACAGGAGGCAATTGCCTCGGTACAAGATAACGTTAGGGAAGCGCTGACGGAAGTCGTCGCGCGTATAGAACGTTTAGAAACGACGCCCAGGGCATCTCCGAAGCCGGTTGCAGGTTCGAACCCAGGAGCAATATTTCCCTTTGGTACCACCGCGGATAGACCTTACCACTCAGCCATCGGCCTGGGAAGAGCTTCGGGGGCTAGGCCTAAGGACCTTTCACTTCCGGTTAACCCCGGAATCCTACGCCGGAGTGAAAGACTGGCCAGTAAGGCCCCAGTTTCATACGGAGAGCTAAGAGGTCGAGATACCTGGCCATCCCGAACCCGACGGGATTCGAACCCCGAAGCTACCGCCTCCCTTCCTCCGTCTATATCTCTGAACTACGACCTGCAACCGCACGCGGCCCTCTCACACGTTGGACCGGAAGTGGCGACTCCGGGAGTGTACGCGGGGGCGGGCGTTACAATTGGTCCCAGTCAGTGGGGTCGAATTAGTTCTAGAGATTTTGACGAGGAAGAGGAAACTGAAAATGTCGGAAGAAGAGAAACTGCATTATCTTTTGAAAGAAGGAAGGAAAGGGAATTTTCTGATAATGTAGAGATTATGTCTGATGATGGTAGCATAGACATTGAAGTTAGCAAAATAATGGAATCTAGACCTAAAACTGTGAAAATAATTGATAAAAGAATGCAAGCAGCACAGCAATCGGAGTTTAGAAATTTTGAAATAAATAAACCGATCGCAAATAAATTGTTGTGGGAGGGGGGTGATAAGGTCAACCCAGTTCCTTTGGCCTCTTCTTCGCCCTCTCACGTGGATTATCCTCGACCTGATCCGCAATGGAAAATGCATGAATCGTTCGTGCATGCGGTTCAGCCAAGAACGGAAGTGATGGCGAATCGGATCGACGCTTTCCAATCAACGTCGGGAATGCCGACCTACCACTCGATGCCTGACTGCATCTTCGATGGTCGGGTTACTTCGACCATGGTTGGTCGAGACTACGCTCGATACGACCTTCGACCCGACCTTCGACCTGGTCCAGTGGCAACTACAGCGGTCGATTGGATGCAACCGGGCGCACACCTTGAGCATCCATACGTGTCATGGATGGCTGCTCCGAACTACGCTCCGAACGCGCTCTACAACAGCATCGACAACCGGGTTGGGCCTGACCCGCTTCGCTGTCCCGACCCGCTTCGACCCAGCGACGTTGCCTTTCCGCGGTGGCCAACCGTCGTGGAGTCGGCGAGGATGAACTCGTGCCTCGGTGCTCAGAATTTTGGATTTAGTCGTGACGTCGAGCTGCCTCGTCAAACGCTGCTGAAACCGACATATCTGGGGAAAAGCGAAACAACTAGCGACGGTACAGCAACGATGTCTGCGGTTGGTGAAATGAAAGTGCTGGCACCTGTCAACGCTTCCGTCGGTCCTACCAAAACCGTCCCCATGACATCCGTTGCGACGCAGACAACTGGTGACTGGGAACTTCCGACGAGTAGCACTGTGGGAACGAGAAAGGAACCGGAAACGACCGCGTCTACGACCGTGAAAGCGGCCGAGGTCAAACCGTCGTCGGCTGCGCCTCCTAAACAAAGGCAATACACGAAACTTGGATCGTACAGCGGAAGGACGGATGTGGAAGTCTTTCTGCGCAAATTCACCGTATGCGCAAGGAACAATGACTGGTCGGACGAAGAGAAATTTAATCAACTGGTCGTCTCCTTAGTCGAACCGGCGACCCATTTGCTGAGCGAGTCGAACGTGGATACTTGGACGGCGTTGGTCCAGCGACTTCGGGAACGGTACGGTACCGCTGAACAGCAGGCCCTGTTTCAAACGCAGCTCAGCACCCGGAAGCAGAAAGCTGAGGAGGATCTGGGAGTTTTGGTTGATGATATCAGAATTCTGTCGTCGCGAGCATATCCTGGCTCATCGACAGCGCACAGCGAAGCCATTGCTATTCGGGCATTCGTGGATGCCTTGGGCGACCGAAATCTCGCTCTGAAGATTAGGGAACGAGAACCGAAATCTCTCGACGAAGCGTACAAGGTAGCTATGAGGTTGGACGGCTACCAGAAAGCGGAAGTTAGTAGCCATGAGCAGCACGAACGACGGCATGGACGAGTCAACGCTGTCAGAGAAGGACAATCGGAATTCGATAACCTAGAGCGACAGATGAAGCAAATGAAAGAAGAGATGGAGCAAATGAAGAGACAATGGGGTCAACCGGTGTCGGCGCCACAATCCAGAGACTATAATAATCGCGGGTCGTGGAGAGATCAGAACGGTTCAAACGGAAATAACTGGCGGAATAACCAACGCTGTTCAGTCTGTAATAGAACAGGCCATTGGAGCTCCGTCTGCTGGTACCGACAGGCGGCGGGACCGGAAGTTGGACGATCTGAGCGAAGATGTTACGAATGTCACCGGATTACAAATCATGTCGCGCGGGACTGTCCATTCCGACAACGGCAGCAGAATCCACCTGGCGACAATCTTGGTCAGGCTGGGGGCGATAATCCCGACAATCCTAACGTTGGTCGGAATTCACCAAGAGAGGGTCGGCGCTGTTTCTACTGCGACTCTAGCTCGCACTTGCTAAGCAGATGTCCACTTCGGCAGCAGCAACAGAATCCACCCGGCGACAATCCCGATCGACCGGTGGGCGATAATCAGGACAACCCTAGCACTGATCGTGTGTTCGCCGTACGCGCGCCCACCCCAGATCATCTCCAGGACCGGTTGGATCGGTGGGAACAGTACGCACCACTGGAGGGGCGCCGCTGGGTCAGTATGAGCGACAAAGCTCCTCGGTTGAAGTCTTGTCCGCTACCCGATGGGTAGAACTGACGGTCAACTGACTGACCTTTGTGGTGACCGCTTAATTTGCGGGGATTATCTGAATGCAGGAGCATCTGTAACACTTTTTATTTAGATTCTGATGAAAATGATTTATTTACATGTGATGGTCTCTACGTGTGTGAGTTACGGTGTAAAGACTGTAATGTTGCATTTTGGGTTGACTGAACTGTGGTGGCATTGCTTAGTAATTGCATTGCATTATAACGATGGACAGGTTTTAATTTTGCTTCGGATGATATATATTGTGGTTTGGCGCTACATCAATTAGTTGGCGCTATATGAATGATTTTCTGACCTGAGGAGATATATATGTTATAATGGCTAAGGTCGCCTTGTTTTCATTAAGGCGTTGGCCAAGATGATAATAATTGTGTGACCTTAGATGTCCTGTTTTATAATTATAATAATAGGCTTATGTTTCGCTGCATATATATAAATAACGTGATTAATTAATTCATTCATTAATAGGTTTTGATGCAGGGATAGGTCTACATAAGATTTCGTGATCATAGCATAGCAGATATATAATATTAAGTGAATAGATGCATTAATGATGATTTAAAATGGCGCTAGATAAATGTTGCATAGGCCCTTAGCGTTTTACTGCATCGCTGAAGACCGGTGATTTTTATCTGGCTGGCAGCGATAAGATTGTATATATAATTATATATATAGGTTGCATGGATAAGATTAAGGTACATAGGCCTCTATGTTCTGCTTTGCACAGCTGTAGTAATTACATTAATGTACATGGTGCAAGGCGCCACATAAATATTGTTATAGGCCTAGAGGATGTGCCATTATAATATTAAATTAAAGGTTTAAGGTAGGCCTATAAGTGATAATAATATTATACCGGTTAACGGCTGGTAGGCTTATATAATTTCTAGATGCTTGATTTAATAATAATATTTACCTGACTTTAACGTGCATAGGCCTATATATATATGTTCTAAGTTCAGAAATAATAATAAAGATTAGCATAGATAAGCTGGAATGGATAGGCTACATAAATTATAATCTTGTTTAGCTGATATAATAATATTATATTGACAAATCGGCCGGAGCCCTGCATAAATATTGTATTAGCTCAGGTTAATTATAAATATATATTCTCTTTTTGTAGGCCTACCGTTTATAATAATATTAAGGCATTGATGATAATAATATTTAATTTTAAGCTTGCGGGAAAAGAAAATCGCTGCACTTTTTAAATACGCCGCCGTGCCATGTTTACATTTATTTCACGGCTTAGCGTAATATAAATGTGGCCGAAGCGTTAGCCTAGTGTGCTATATTATTATTATATTATTAACTGTAGAACTGGTGGCCTAAAGTTTTGCACTAATTCTGCGGCCTGCATTTGAACTGGGTATTATTATTTTTATTTTTCACTAGCCGTGTGTAGGGTTTTTATCGGTGCAGTGAGTGATCTAGTTTTCAGATTTGCAATGTTTATAATTATGGGTCTAAATTTGCTATGTGTACGGTGACATGGACTAACTTATAGGCCGATTTAGTCGACGTAGCCGGCTGCCTAGAATTCTTCGCTCTACGGTTCAGTGTAGACGGCGGGGGAGATGGGCGGCGCAGTCCGAGAAGTGACGCACCCAAGCGCCGACAATATCAACAGTTGAAAATTCCCAGGCGTATCTGACTGTGCGGTCATGTGGCCTGGCTTAATGATGGACGAAAAAAAAATGTCCGTCTTTGCTGTGGCATATATTTATATACTTTTATGGTGCCGATGACTTATATTCTAGTAAGCTTAGACCTGCGTGTAAATCTGTATGTATGTTATTATTATTAATATTTTTAGCTCAGTTACGGATCAGTATATAGCCTAATTCTATGAATGCTTCGTAAGGCCTTATTTTGTGCAAGACAGCGCGACTTGGTCGTCGTACGTTGCACGTCTATTTAAGCCTACATTAGCGAGTTCTAGGTAGTTATTTCCCACGATGTGCTATGTACACACGGGGTGGGGGAAGGCGACGCGCTTCTCCTGGGTTCAAAGAGAAACCGCGGACAGTCGCCTGTGACTTTCCCAGCGCTTGTAACTTCACGTGTGTGGCCTGCCGGTGTACACGAGTAAATGATGGACAGAAGAAGAGAAGACAACGACAGCGGTGACGTAGGATGACCTACATAGGCTTATATTAGATAGATTCATGCAGGGAACTGTGGATCTGCTCTGAGTTTTAAAATCATGATGAACCTTTTATAATTATTTGCATGGGCCTATGATAAATATATATATACGCTATTGCAGTAGCCTATATTATTTTGACTTAAGTAAGGCCTGTTATAGTAAGTTTGCTGCGCACTGGCTGATGTATATTAAATAAAATTAGGCTTTCTAAGACTGTAAAAAGCCACGCTAAGAAGGTAGGCTTATTGTTGCGTAGCGTGATAGTAATCACCGTTGCTGTTGTATAGGCCTATGTTTTACTATTGATACTATAGTCTAGTATCTGACCTGCTTAATTTGATGCGTCTGCATAAAATATATTCATATATATTGCTGTCGCATATTAATAATTAGGATTAATTAAAATGTGAGTAGGCTTAAAGGCTGCATACTTTAATTTCTGCGCTTGCCATTTAGATGATAACAATTAAGCATGTCTAGTTATATACTCGGATGGAAAGCGTTACAATGCTGGTAGGCCTATTAAGAGGTGCTATTGTTAGAGCAGGCCTATACCTAGTCCTATATTAAGATTACGCTATGTTGAGCTTTCGATGGTAAATTTTGATAATGGCAGACACAGTTATATTTAGCTACGAGTTAGGCCTACTTAGAGACGAAAGCTGTGTGCTCAGAGAGTTTCTCTGACGTTATAAGCTGAGTTGAAATCTAGACGAGGTTCTGCTCTGATATGATAGCAGTGTGGCTTCGTTAGATAATAATCTGCCTTTTAGTGATATTAATGAGTACGAGACTCAGATGTCTTGTTATAACATTGACGTGGCTTGACTTAAGGTGAAACTGTTTGGTTATACCACAGCGATAAACCTATAGGAGTCTAGCAATATGACGTCATGTGTGATATAATATGGTATAATGTGGGCCTAATCGTGTGACGGGTTAAACTGCTGTCTGTAAATTAGGTTGAAGTTTACCATTGAATATTCTGCATAATACTGAACTGAAAGAGGCTTGCGATAAAAATGGACCTATATATATAAGCTTATAAATGTTTACATTTTCTACGGAACTCGTAGCATCGGCGCTACATAAACGCAGTGACTCTTATTGATATTGAAATGACAATTTATGCTGAACTGTGAATTCGGTTGAATGCTTTTCGCTTAACGCTGTTCGATTCTACTGTTATAACTGAATTGCATATTTTTGATTTAGGCATTTAAGGTTAAACCTTTAAGGTTTAAATCGGAGTATGGCCTTATATACAATTTCAGGCTCCATTTGTCCAATTAAATAGAGCCAGAAATCAGGGATGGTCGGAGAGATTGTAGCGCGGCATATAATTTGACGCTACGGAGTTTATTTCTGGTTGCCATATATATATTTTTGGATCCATTATGGTATTTTCAGGGTCTGATATATTATATATTATATTATTTTTTAGCTGCATTCGGTGACCTAGATAATATTGGTGACCTAGATTTTAATGCTGAGATCGGGCTTGACACGTTTTTAAGGCCGTGACGTAAGCCGTCGCCATAGCTACCACATTATTGATCGAGTCTTTCACACACTTGCGTGAAATGGAGGGTCGGCCGAAAAGGAGGAAGAGGAGTCGGCCGATACGACCGACAGATACGGCCAGGCGGACAAGCAGGCTGACAGACGCAGTGCCGGAGCAGTACATATAGACGGATGGGCAGACGGACGGAGCGATACACCCTGCTGGCCGGTTGCGTGTAGTTTGTGCATGCAGCATGGACTCGTGTGTCGGAATTTTCCATCACGCCGGGTCACGCTGCCCTACGTAATGACAGCACGTGTAGCGCATGCGCAGTGGATCGCGTGCTACGTCACTCGAGGCCGATATAGAAGAAGATCGCGCAATCGAGGCAGTCGTGACCGAGTCTTCAAGGAGTAAAGACGTATTATTGGCAAGATAAATATTAAGTTTCGAACTGAGGATTTTTATTGAAGTGAAGCCAGATTTTAGTGGCGCTGCATTAGTTACTGCTTAGGTGCGACTCTCGATGATAAAGTGTTAGGTTCGAAGCCGGATTGTATTCGAAGTGAGGCCAGGATTTAGTGCCGCTGTATTATTTTCTGCATCGTCACATGGAGTGACTCATTCTGAGCGTCGAATCGTCAACGTGGTGATTGGAGCTGCGCATTTTCGCGGCGGTTCATTCTTGGAATTAAGCCTACCACGTCAGACTTCTGTTCTCCGGTTCGCTGGAGCGACATCTGTTCTGTTTACTTGGAAATATTTACCAAGTGGTTATTTTCTGCATTTGTGGCCCAAGTGGCGTCAATTTGTTATTTTAATCGCGAAGTGGATCACGCATTCTCGTCGCGCCATCTTGGTTCTAGCGTCAAACCTGCGGTGGTCTTCGCCGGTTTCTACCGGGGCTTCACCGTCGACGTCCCCCAATATTCTTCGACGCTTTCCTGGATTCGTCGCACTCTTTGTCGTCACCCTTCGCACTTCGCCTGCTTTGTTCCCTGCCTTCGGATATCAGGTACAGTCTAGTTAAAAGGGTATAAGGCGACGGGCGGTGTAGAAATATTGGGCGAACTGGAAATTCATTCATGCACATGAGAGCTAAATTGGGGATAAAAGTTAGACATACTCCGATCTAGGGTGTTTGCATTGACCAGTACAATTATATGTCATTGCATTGACTTGAACAATTATATTTTTGGGCTTTGACTTGCATAATTACATTTTCTTTCTCCATTGTGCTCAAGGTCTGAATTGCACTGAATAATATTTAATAATCTTTGTCTTTAAGATTGATAAGAAATACTAATTAAATTTACTGTCTTAGTTCTTGCTAGCCCTAGGAAGTTAAATTATTGAAACTTATATAGCGCCATGGAGCAGAGCAGAACATCAACTCCCCTGCAACCTTCCAGACCACCCTCTGCCTTTGAGATGGGGATATTGCTTGAGGCAATGCAGTCAAACGCCAAGTCTATGCAGGCGTCTATAAAAACTGATGTTCAGGATGCCATTCAGTCTAATGCTAGAGATACACAAGAGGCTATTTCTTCTGTCAGAACTGAATTTCAAGCTAATGCTATAAATACACAGGAGGCAATTGCCTCGGTACAAGATAACGTTAGGGAAGCGCTGACGGAAGTCGTCGCGCGTATAGAACGTTTAGAAACGACGCCCAGGGCATCTCCGAAGCCGGTTGCAGGTTCGAACCCAGGAGCAATATTTCCCTTTGGTACCACCGCGGATAGACCTTACCACTCAGCCATCGGCCTGGGAAGAGCTTCGGGGGCTAGGCCTAAGGACCTTTCACTTCCGGTTAACCCCGGAATCCTACGCCGGAGTGAAAGACTGGCCAGTAAGGCCCCAGTTTCATACGGAGAGCTAAGAGGTCGAGATACCTGGCCATCCCGAACCCGACGGGATTCGAACCCCGAAGCTACCGCCTCCCTTCCTCCGTCTATATCTCTGAACTACGACCTGCAACCGCACGCGGCCCTCTCACACGTTGGACCGGAAGTGGCGACTCCGGGAGTGTACGCGGGGGCGGGCGTTACAGTATTTGATTTGATTTGATTTGATTTGAACCCTTTCCAGCCGGAATTGTTTTGATACCTATCCTGCTAATCGGGTCACCGGTGATTCGGTCCGGCAGGAAAGGGTTAGGAAGCATCTGCGTGTTTTCAAAACAATTTAAAGCCATCTATTTCATTTTAAAAAATTTAAAACAATTTTCTACTGATGGAATATTTTTTTTAAATTTATTTTCTTTATTTCTCCATTTTATAGCGCCCATTTAAGCTCGCTACTCAGAGGCGCCCCAGACTATAGCGGACACTGCATGGAAGTTTCACGCTGAAGCGCCCGAGCAATTGCGAATGAAGGAATTGTTCAAGGTCTCTATACGGCAGCCTGAAGTGGATTGGAACCTGCAACCCTTCGGCTGCAATGCAACGAATAGGGCCCTATACCCACTACACCCCCGCGCCCCACATTTTATTGTAGATATACGATTATGAGCTCTATTTTAACATAATAAAGGTATTTTATCGACTTTTAATATGATGGATCCGTTTTGTTTTCCTACCCTGTTGCAAAGACAAAAAGTGAGCATACATGTAGATGTGATTGAAGTTAGGCAGTCCGTGAGAAAACCTCTATTACCGCTTGAAACTACCGCCTGCCCGCTTGTAGGCCCTATACCGTTTTTCAAGCTGTGCTCTGTAACTCAGTCAATAGAAATATTTTTTTCACTTGTGGAATATTTTAATTCGGTATCAAACCTTTTTTCCCCGCCAGGAATGGTCCTTCGTCCGTTTGTGTACTTGCATCATTTCCATATATTATCCTGTCTAAAGTTGTTCGTTTCTTAGAACTTTGTCGCATCCAATCTTTAAATAAATATAAACACTGAAGGAACAGGTGTTAATACAGAGGTACTAAACCTTTATATTAACCATAACCATAACCACTAATTTATTGAGCCAAGAAGTATACAAAATAGCTTCACGCCAAATAAAAAAATCTCTTGGTCACAAAAGGGAACCCAGAAGGGACTTGCAGAGTCTCGCTGGTTGGGGCCTCCAATGTAGCCTACTTTTCTGGTGCTAAGCTTAGGTCTATAGTCTATACATAATTATGTATTGTATATAGTTGACAGGTTAACTACGATGAGCTTTAGTATCATGTGACATATACAGAATGATAACATTCTGCTCTTACACTTCAAAATAATCTTAACTAAGAAAACGCACATTCAGAGTAGAAACATAACCTAATAGGCAATTCTAAACGTTACGAACACCTGCTCTGTAAATGACATTGTGCAGCAACGCAACACGGCAGAGCATTGCGTCTTTCAAACTGAAAGACACGAGTTTCTCAAGCATTTTTAAAATAAATAACGGTGATCTGCCGCTCTGCGGCGTTATTACTGGTCCGTAAGGTACCTGGTAATGCATAATTGCCAAGGGTGCAAGTGGAACGCAATATATTTAAATTATTAATAATGGCTTTGGTGCTAAACCTGTGATTTAATTCTTAAGAGTGGCGTAGGCCTACTTTCGCTTTGGTATCCCTGATAAATCGTGAAACATGTTTACACCTCTCCGTAGACGAATATCTAGTTTCTATGACCCGCGAACCAGGTGTCTACTTTCTACCACTGATCATAAAAAAGCGAATGCTGCTTCAAGTAGCCTAAGACAAGTGGCCACCAAATTTGAAAATTTGCACGATGCCACAGAAGTCATGACAACCGATAGGCCTACACAATTATTTGCTTGCTCGCAATTTGTAATTATTATTAATGTAGGATATGTTTACTTCTGACCTCCATCTCGACTGCCCACGACAAACGCAGTTGAAAGAGACAGCCTTTTAGTAGCTGGTAGGTTCGACTGCAGATTTCCGCTCAAAGACTCATCAACAGAACCTGGAATGACAACGGAGATCTGACATAATTTGACATGCTTACTGTTTTGTTCACTTGATTATGCTTCTGTTCAACTGCATCGCTACAATACAAAATTATTTGAATAAAGATAGGCTATAGGCCTAAGAATGGCCCTAAATGAAACTCATTTATGACTCCCCATGCTACATGTATACTAAAATCGTTCTTTACTGCACCATGCTATACTATGCCCCATACACTATGACAAGTATGACATACTGTAGCAAACTATGCGATATAATTTCCAATCTACTATAATACCATAATTATACCGAACAATTCTGTATTATAAATTATTGGGCACATAGTATGTGTGTACTGTAGTGCATTGATGACTTAGAATAGATTGTAACTAGCAAAAAATCAAGGCATTAGATGGATCATCGTTCACAGGAATTAGCCTACCTCACTTGCCAATAACCGCTCAAATATTCATAGAAATAAATAATTGGCAATCACTGTTGACAAAAACATCGTAAAATTTAAGCTTACTTCTCATCTGTGTCTAAGTAAAAACTATTAAGTATTTCTGTAAAAAACATAATTCCAAAGAGTCTGAAGTAAATAATAGTTATACTCGAAATTACGACAATTATTTATGAAATCATAAACTTCAACGACGTTGTGCAAGTATTAAATATTCTTCGATCCTGATAATGTTTTGGCTACTTAGGTTTTAGACCAAGTGGCACGGAATGGCGGGTTGGAGAAATGTGACATCTCAAGTTGAAAATTTTCTATTAGAGATGCAACCACCCTAATACATACATACATACATACATACATACATACATACATACATACATACATACATACATACATACATACATACATATATACATACATACATACATACATACATACATACATACATACATACATACATACATACATACATACATACATACATACATACATACACACATACATGTATACATACATACACATTTTGCCAAAAAAGCAATTTAGCCTATAACTAGACTTATGCAATAGAATTTTTTAGACTTTGAATCTCGCATACTCAGGGCCGCCGACAGAAATTCCGGGCCCCTGGGCAGAACAGTCACGGGCCCTAAACTATCTTTAGGCTTTATGAGCAACTTTAAATAAAATCATTTAAAAATAACAAAGGTTTGGGTCGAATGTACAAAAATGTATATATATATATTATGAATTAAAATTTCTAATTTATGGTAATCAAGGAGCATTTTTTCTAGAATTATCTGCAGCAAATTTGTTTAAAATATCCTCGTTGGTCAATTATTTTGGAAGATCATATTCTCTAGCAGTAGCGGCGCCAGGATTTCAGTTTTTGTGGCGGAATCCTCATGAAGGAAATTTTCCATTTTCATATTTCCATCCGCCAAAATTGCTGACGGTCTTTTTGTAGTCATTTGGTCGAAATCTCATCGAAATCTCGCATTTTTTAGGGGCTAAAGCCTAAACGTGAAAATATTGAATTTTTACATGTAAAATACCGGATAGACTTTGGGGGGGGGGCTTAGCCCCCTAACCCCTCTGGCGCCGCTACTGATTGCAAGAGTTGCAAAACCATTCAGTCTGTCATGCTTCGTGACAGATCGTTGAATACTTTTAATTTGCTTGAACTTGCTGAAAGATCTTTCAACTTCCTCATTAGCCTACACTCACACGATCTGGTGGCAGAGTGGTAACATCAAAACCAAGCCTTTCTACAATTTCGATAATAATTTCAATTTTGGGCCAGCCGCCGCTAGCAATTAACTTATGAAAAATATTGTTCTGGTCCGAGAGAATTGAATAGACGTCTGGACTTTATGCGCAAATCATCTTCTTTATCACTTTTCAAGAAAAACCTGAAGACTTGTTTGTTTAAGATTTATTTTGAGCAGACTTTCCTGTAACGCGCTTTACTGCAAGATTCTGTTTTGCTTGGGCGCGTTACAGCCTAAATGACAGCTGAATAATAATAAAAATTGGATTAAAATAATATTAAAATATAGTAATGATAATAATAATAATAATAATAATAATAATAATAATAATAATAATAATAATAATAATAATAATATAATAAATAATAATAAATACTAAATAAATAATAATAATTTTTATTTTTTTCAGCGTAGCCCGGGCCCCCTAAAAGTCGCCGGGCCCCTGGGCATTTGCCCCCCCTGCCCCCCCTCTCGGCGGGCCTGCGCATACTAACCAAAGTGCATCGTAGCTCTTTTGAACTCTTCTGGTGACCAGATAAGCGTAATCAACAGAGAATCTCTAGTTGAAAGTATTTCAATGAAGATTTTCTCAATGATGTCCTTTAGTCTGTCTGTTTCTAGCAGATTAATCAGTTGCTGCAGATCATCATTTGTCGTGCAGTGGATATAGATGACGATACTCTGTCCTTTCTTAACCGCAACGATTCTCAGCCTCTCATGGATAAGTCCAAGTACTCGAGTGGCTTCATCTAACGGGTAATTTGCTAGATCTCTAGTAACTTTGGCGATGATTTCGTCTTCCAGTTTGTCTGCGTTTCCAACGCTGCTCTCAAGGTTCACGTGGACTCGAACGAAAACTGTATTAATAAAAAGCATAAGCTATTTTTCATTTTATAAAAAATCACAATGCTGTTAGGTCGAAGTGAACTTATAATATAAGCCTTACAACTTGCCTATTACAAAAGACTCGAAGTGTTAACACTGAACACTGAACAACATAATGAAAGCTGAGGATACGCAATGAAATAAATTATGAAACACTTTTCAATATGCATCTCAAAATTTATCTGCAATAAATTATTGCTCTATAAGGCCTATTTTACGCGCGCATGATAATTTGAGAGGAGAGACATGACTTTTGTATCGTTAAAATTCAATTGGTTCCGATCAGCAACTTCAAAAACATAATAAGTGGTTGAGGTTTAGGCAATTGACCCTCAATCATAAAGCCTCTTCCTCCTTTTCATCGACAATCTCACGCCTGACAGAGTTTCCACGGTGACTGTAGGCCTACTATTGTTACTTTAAATACTGCACTAGGCCTACATGCAATAAATTATTGATACGTTGATGATTTATTCACAGTTAACTACAACTGGCAGGGCTATTTTCAGTATCGATTTCTCTATAATGCATTCAGAATCGTTCATTAAACTGTTCTTTCGAATATTCAATCACTCAGTCGTTCATAGCCAATAATTAATTTATTGAATTGGTCATTCAGGCGAATGAATTAACTATTAACAAACAGAAGATAACTTGCCTCCTCCTTCTGAAAGTAATTTAGCAATGTGACCTTGGTTGAAATCTCTTAAACAAGCTATCGTCGTGTTGTATTGTCGAATACTGCATTTGTGCAGAATATCCAGCAGCGCCTCGTTTTTCTCAGCATTAGTCGGCTTCGAAAGAATAAACTGTCTTTGCCGATCATTTATGACTTTCTCCGAGAATAATCTGGTGCATAGATCGCTCGTATCAAGAAAATCCACCAAACTCTCACAATTGTTCTCCAATAGTCTGATATCAGATTCACTAAGTGGCCAATTGTGTTCATATGTATGTCTATAAACTACAAAGAAACAATTCGAATACAAAAGGGTAGCAGTAGAGAATTTTTCTCAATCAGTTGAACACACACGATAAAGTTAATAAACGAAAAAGCTACAAAATGACATGTTACAGAAAGCAGAGTTATTCGTCAATGTGTCACTTTCGACACCAAATCTTTAATTGACCATAAATAATTATTTGTAATCACGAGCAGTGCTGCATGTGCTAAAAGCTTCTTCATGAATGTAGCATAATAAAAAAAGTCAACTACATCTTGTGGTATCGGCAGACGTAAATTTTACTTTGAAGTAGATCTAGACTTTAATTTCCTGCTTGACGGATTAGGCCTACTTTTAAATTGCTCTTGAATATTTCAGACTTCTTCATCTATGCGTAATAATTTGCTGGGGTATTCGACATTACCCTGAAATTTTGGACTTTTCTACCCTCACGACCATACTCCCAGGTCCCTGCCTCACCCAACCCACTACTCTGGGGTACACGGGCTTGCCGATAAATTTAGGTTTTTCGCCATCCGTTCCTCCCGCCCTCACCCTTCGCTCCACACCTCCGATATGCCGAAACGTTTTCTTTGATATGAAACTTTTACATCTGCAAATGTTTAGTAGACCTACGGTTCTTCAAACAGATATCGTCATCTGAAAGGACGAGAGTCGAACACTCTTAAACTGTTTTCACGTAATTTGGCCTATGTAGCCTATATGCCTACATCAAACTTGATAGCAGGCATCATATTTACGAAAGATAATTAACCTCCTGCGTACAACATACTGCATTCGTTCACATTACAAAGATGATGTTGTTCACATAATGTAATAGAGGCACTCACGCGTGTCTGCAAAAGCCACACCATATGCAAAATTATGCATAGCCTACTAATAGCCTACTATGCATAGACCTATAAAATTATGTGAAAGCACTTCCTTATTGAGAGATTAGCTTCTTACCTGCATCGGCGTTTAAATAGTTGACCAAATGGTTTTGTCCACAGTCCGTTAGAGCTGAGATCAATTCATCCGCTTTTTTATCCTTCAGTATGAAATCAAGAAGTATTCTGTTCTTATCCTCCGTTGTGTTGTCTTTCAGTTTGATCTTATGCACAGCTTCTCTCGTCAATGTCCCACTTGCCCGTAATTTTTCCAACAGTCCAAATTCCGGATCAATCCGATCTACCAGAAATTCTCTGTACGTCTCAAATCTCTCCTCCATTATTTCCTGACCACTTCGATTGTTCGAGTTTCGGTGTAGACACTTGGCAGCAACGCTAAAGTGGTAATATGGTGAATTGGTGATATTGGATCCCATAGCAAGATAGGCCTATACACTGATACAATAATCATGCTTAACAGGTTAGCGTTCTTAACTTTAGGGAAAAAACAATAACTGGTCGCTTCAACAGAAACCGAGTTAAAAATCGAAATCAGTTAGGAATGTTCAGTCAAAATCGACTAGGATAGGCTATGCCAGGTTCAAATAAAAATGATAAGCTTATGGGTTGTAGTCTGATGATACCGGTGGCCTAATTTTATGCGCACTATGATGAATATCATCAGAACCAGAATAAAACTCTTAGTTTTGGCAAAATGTTATATACGAGTTGGCAAGTCAGTCCTCAATATTAGGCCTATTGTGTCAATTGGTTCAGTAAAAAAGACGCATAGATCGCAATGTAGGCTATTAATTTATGTGGTGACAGAATAATAATAATTATGATGACTGAATATTTTTATGGAGAGATCTTGGACGGGAAAAAGGAAACATTTTTCGAAAGTTCGAAAAATAGTGACCGGTCGTTAAGGAAAAAAGTACTTTTCATCCGCCAAAAAAGTTTATGACCTTTTTTTAGTCTTCTGGAAAAATGTTCCGGAAAATCATACCGTTTCATTCGCCAAAAAGTTGATGACCTTTTTTTTTAGTCCCCAACTTCAAAACCGAATAGGGGGGCCACGTTCCATACAATTTTCCAAATATGGGGGGGGGGGGGCAATATCCATTACACCCATATTCGTATTGCTAATTTCAGACCAAATGGGAGGCCACGTCCCATGACGGTTTTCGATGGGGCCATGGCCGGATTGGCCCCCCTGGATCCGCCCCTGTGAACTTCCGCCATTTAGTGATTATTGCATGAGAGGAGACTTAGAATGAGGTCGTCAGACAATTTTGTCGTCGAAAATGGAAAATGTCGTCGGCCGGCGACAGTCGTCCGCCAAAAATGTCGCGCCTCGGGGATTGTTCTTCGGCCGCTCGTTCGTCCCACCCAACTTCTAGATCAAGTCTCCGCCTATGGATAATTATTGTCTTTAAGTTTGAGGTAATGTTAGAACAGAAGCAAACAGCTAGCCTGACAATGCTCAGCGTTGACTTTGGCAGGCCCTATACAGATTCAAGATGAAATTTTTACTTGAAGGCGAAATATAAGATGATGGGGTGTGATCAATGATCATCACGGCAAATGGACAGCCAAATACATTGTACATGTAGCATATAGATTATAGGATTTTAAATGCATCAACTGTTGAACTTGAATTATTGTGTGTTGTTAGTGAATACGTCATCGTATAGGGCCTGCCTACATTGTTGACAGATTAATATAACAAACTGTCCAACAAGCCGATGGCCTGATTCCTTTCATCTGGAAGTTTAGAGGCGAATCGACTTCGTGAATCATTCGGGGTCAGGGCCGCATTAGAGTAGGTGCTAAGGGTGCTACAGTACAGGGTCCGCAGTTTTGGGGGCTTATCCAGGACCGGATTAACAAACGTTGATATCATATTCCTGCTCAGATGTAGGGTGAAAAAAATGTGAGCCCAGGCACCCAGTCCTCAGAATCACAAAAAAAACACATGAAGCGTGTAATATTGGCTTTCTATTATTGTGATGACATCTCTTTGTTCTAAACACACTATTATTACGTCAACAATTTTATTGCACACGACGAGTCTACATGATCAATTTGTTCTGTGGACTTCGCTCTGTGGCGGTTTTTACTTGTCATGCAATCTTTTTACCGCGTCACAAACTTCGTTATGGACAAGTTGCTGCAATATAGGCCTACTCTTATGACGTCTTCTTGGTCTACGATACAATTGTTACATCATTAGCTATTTCAATATTATTGTTGGCCCTTAGTGTACATGTAGTATGTTGTTAGGATAATAATTATCCTAAAAACATGTCTACATTATTGCTAATTCCTTATTATGACCGAACCTGCTTGTTTTGCAAACACTATTGTTCAAGGGTCCTACATGTATGTTGCCAAGCTTTGCTGCACAGTATGCACGCTAAAATTGCGTCATTTCATAACACTTGAGCTCCGGTCAGGTGATGCAGCTAGTGAGTAGGCCTATTTAAGGAAGGAAGAAAAATGTGTAGCGGCACATACGCGTTGAAATTATTTGTATGCACATGTTGCTGTTCAACTGGCATAGAATAACCATAACTATAACTATAATCACACTTTTATTGAAACGAAAACTAAAGCAGTTTAGCAGATGGGATATAAAAAATACAATGTTGACTCAATGGGAGACCGGGAGAGTCCTAAAAGGGTCAAAGCCCCGCTAATAAGGGTCACTCTAGAATGCACATTGAATTAGGCCTAAATAGTGAAAAGAAGGCAGATCTAATCAGGATATAAATGCAAATTTATATTTAGTTTAAATGCATAGATAAAAGATTTACAGAACAAAAAACTGAACAATTTCAGTAATGTGCACACGAAAAAAATTTACTTAACCTATGAAAAGAACTTTTTACGTAGTTGAGTTTCAAAAATATAGGACTATCAACTGTTGGCCTACTGTTACGGGTCTTATGATATTCCAGTCCAGTGTTAAAGTTTCGGGTCTAGGCCTACACCTTTTACAGTTCAAGCGTCCGTCCACAGGCCCATATTCAGGGACGTAACTAGCGTTGGGCTTGGGGGGGGGGGGGGAAGCTCAAGCCCCGCAAACGAAGCTTAAGCGCCCCAGATAAATCAAACCGCTGTAGGCTTACGGCTAAATACATTACGGCACCATTATAAACTCGTCATGCTCAAGGCTTAAGCCCCCCAAATGAAAAATCCTAGTTACGTTTCTGCCTATACAGGGTGGGCCATAAAAAGTAACCCCCTACGGTTTTTAGCCCATATCTTGGCCAAACATAAGAATTTCGAAATGAAATTTTAAAGGCTTGAAGACAATTCATTTTTACACATGATAGCCAGATTGCATCACAATATTTCAAACGGAGCAAAATTTATGCCACTTTTAGGGAGGCCACCCACGGTTTTTTGACGATTCAAAAACGAAACACAACAAAAACTAGGTTTTTTGGCAATATCTTGACCAAAAGTCAGAAATTGAAAATGAAATTTTACAGGCTTCAAAACAATTTCTATATACACATGATGGCCAAATTTCATCAACATATTTCAGACACAACATAAGTTATACCACTTTTAGTGAGGCCACCCAGCGTTTTTGACGATTCAGAAACGAAACGCAACAAAAAGTAACAAAACGTGATTTTATTAAGTCTTATCTCAAATAACTGTTGTCAAATTAACTTGGTAGTGCTTCACAACTTGTGTTCAATGTGTCCACCACCAGTGCCATCACTTCTTTTGAGTCTCTTTGCAAAGTTCTTGAAGGACCTGTTGATCAATCTGACAGATTCCTTATTTACCAATTTGTTTGTCATCTTGCTAAGTGACTTCTCAGTGACGTGCAGCTACGCTGGTACCCTGTTTCTTTTCTAAATAGTAATAATAATGATCATCTGGCATTATAAAGGCTATTTGAAAACAAATATTTGAGATGATACTTAATAAAATTGTGTTTTTGCTAGTTTTTGTTGCGTTATCCTTCTGAATTGTCAAAAACCGGTAGGGGCTTCACTGAATGTGGTATAACTTTTGTTCTGTTCAAAATATTTTGATAAAATCGGGCCATCGTGTGTAAATATGAATTGTCTTTAAGCCTGTAAAATTTCATTTCGATATTCTTACTTCCTACCAAGATATTTTCCAGAATAATTAAATTATTTTTTTGCAACTTTTTGTTGCGTCGCGTTTTTGAATCGTCAAAAAGCGGTGGGTGGCCTCACTAAAAGTGATATAACTTTTGTTCTGTTTAAAATATTGTGATGAAATCTGGCCATCATGTGTAAAAATGAATTGTCTTCAAGCCTGTAAAATTTCATTTCGAAATTCTTACTTCTGGCCAAGTAATAGGCAAAAAACCGTAGGGGGTTACTTTTTTATGGCCCACCCTGTATTATCGCAAAAAATTCGTATTTTGACCCCTTTGCCCTAGCTCTGTCGCAATGTAACTCGTACGTTTTGGGGACCACCCCACCTACGTGCATGCAAATAAGCTTCTATACCACCCCTACCAAACAATCAGTAGTTTTCAAATAATTTGACAGTTTTTCTGAGATCTTTCAGATTTACTCATTTTTAATATTATATTAACACTGATGAAAATGGTGTCACGACAACTCGTCTACCGACAACTCGTCTAACGACAAGTGGTCTCCGGACAATTCGTCTAACGACAACTGGTCTACTCACAACTGATCCAGCGCTTGAGAAATGGAAGCTGGATGACAGTTTTTTAGAGGTGAAGTGGAGGTTGGATTGATGAAAAAACGCAAGAGAAATGAAATCTGGATGATGGTTCTTTTACAGGTCAAATAGAAGCTGGATTGACGAAAATAACGCATGATAAATAAAAGCTGGATGAAGGTATTTCTAGATCTCAAATAGAAGCTGGATTGATAAGAAAACCGCTTAAGTGATGGAAGCTGGATGAGGGTATTTTTATATCTGAAATAGAAGCTGGATTGACTAAAATAACAGGCGATAAATAGAAGCTACATGTAGATGAAGGTATTTTTAGATTTGAAGTAGAAATGGATGCATGTTGGAATACATGAATGAAAATCATCAATCCAACTTCCATTTAAGCTAAAAACCCATTTTCGTAAATCCAGCTTTTATTTCATCAATACTACTCGTCTGTAGACCAGTTGTCGTTAGACCAATTGTCCGGAGACGAGTTGTCGGTAGACCAGTTGTCGTGGAACCGATGAAAATATATTCATGCTGCGTGTGTGGAGCCCCATTAAGTGTAAAGGGCCCTGTTCGGCCGAGCATGTTGAAGATGACTTAGGCTAATCCGGCCAAGCTCAGAGGCGGTCCCGACTACAACGCGTAGATCTACTGCACTGAATCAAAGTTTCACGCCGAAGCGCATGAGCAATAGCGAGTGAAGGACTTGCTCAGGGTTCCTTCTCTGCGACAGTGCGGCTTGAGATAGATTCCAACCCGCAGCCTTCCGGCTCTATATCATTGAACAAAGGACTGCCCCGACACCACCGCGCCTCACTTTAAAGTCAGAAATCCACGATTACCAGTCTCTGACAAAGGAGCCAATGGTTTGACTAGTTTGAAGTTGGCACAACTCTTAGCTAAAAATTCCATAACAGTATCAATGTATGACATTTTCTGGGAGGTTCGACAATCACATGTTGAATCTTCTTTATGAAAGATTACCACCCCCATCTCTATCTAAGATGTTACCAGGGCTTAAGTGTGGCAGGAAGGTCATGGACGGCGTCCAGGCACTTATTTTCAAATCTCAACGCCGTCCTGCCACTTGACTTATTAGGTCAGCACAACATGGTAAGATAATGGACGTCCAGGCACTTCCTTTATGCACTTTAAGCACTGGCTGCAGTTACTATAGCCTACACACATGTTAGGCCTACTCATACCAATTTTTTATGTAGCCTATATCACCAATCGATGCCAGGAAAAATTATTTCTTGATTGATTCTCGCATTTTCTCCCAGTCAAGCATTATCCGATTCCTTCGAACTCAAATGCAGGTCCTATCGGAATCACTTCAATTCATCGTCGGTAACATGGGCCATTCGTGAACGGGGGTCATGTCCGTTTCAAACCTTATAGATTTGTCAGATAACTTTCGGCGGGGGATTATAGCCGTGGGGTAGAGTACCCAATGTAGTCAAGTACGGGCGATCCTGATCTGTAACTTACTTACTAACTCGCTCTGGTGAGTCCTAGCTAGTAAAGACGACACGGTGATTGGTTTTATATATAAATTATTATTAACGAATATTGTGACCCTAATTTAGGCCAGCGAGAATATTTAATACAACTCGCTAAGCTAAATCAGTTCGATTACTATGAATAATTCTAAGTATTTGAGTCCCTAACTAAAGCACACCGTTATTATCCTTCAACTCTACAACAGCCTACCTATCTAACTAAACCTAGTCTAACGTCGGATTCCTGACACCCACTAATACGGTCTACAGTCTACTATAACTCCGGGGTGACAGACAGAATCTAAGTTTTACACTCTATCTTATAGTCTGATGCATGTATGACCCCCAGTGCTAGCCAATCGTCTCTTACTGTGCTCTGCGATTGGTCCTCTGCGCTGGCTCCCTGATGTATGCCACCAATGGCATGTCGTTGCGTGCTTGCATGCGCTGCTTGAGTGACACTGCATGAATATTTATCGTCTCCTATCTGTATGTGTGTAGCTGATCTTGATTGACAGGTGTACAAATCTTATGTCCCTCTGTGAAGTAGTCACGAGTTCCCGCCTACATGTATGCGATATTGGGTATATTCTCAGCTATATCCATGCCCAATTATCTCCTCATTATAACTCTATGCATGTCTAATTATCTCCTCATTATACACCTCCCCACTATGCAGAAGATCCAACAATGTCCTCATTGTTCTAGTGTATGAATTAAGTGTGTGAATTTAAGGTCCCGTCCAAAATTTTGCTTAGATAAGAACGGTGTGGTTACATTAATACATGTACATGCTAATATAAGCACAACCACAAAATCACAACATCAATAGTTAAATCCCTACAATATAACTTACACAGTTGTATGACTTTAGCATAGTTAAAAGTCCATTCAGTTTAGCAATGTATCAAAGATAGTTAAAATGTTCTTGGTAGATAGAAATGTTTTTACAAATACAATCGTTCTGATTTGAGTTTGATCGTCCAAATAATATTCAATAATATAGCACGATATAAGCAAAGTCACAAAAAGCACAACATCAACAGTTACGATTCATAATATCTAAATGTTCATCCAGGTCCACTTTGTTGCTAAAGAACCTGCTAATACTCATTTCTAAAAAGTGTCAGCATCATAATCATAATAATTGTTCCACATAAAAGAGAAATTGTGTCTCTCTTTTTTTTTTTTTTTTTTTTTTTTTTTCAACGAAGGTTAAATATACTAATATGTAGGACAACATCAAGTTTACAACATATAACATATATTTTGACGACATGGCGTGATATAATAAATTTGATCGCAGCATGGAGACAGAGAAGTCCGAGACTGACTCCTGAGAAAGCGTAGAAGTCGTCTCGTTCCATTGGTGTCTCTTTCGCAGATGGTTACATCTTCGCGAATCTGCTGCCGTTCACCATGAGTTTTCATAGGGTTACATAGATGCCCTTTCCGGCATGTGAAAAGAACAACAACAAAACATACGAGTCAGCAAACACATATCTTAGTTTAAAACGTTGTATCCATGAAAGCTTAAAATTTATATCTAAAGGAACTGGACGACCTGATTGTTTGTGGACCATGGCAAAGTCATCCCAAGCAATGTGTACATGGGGTATCAACCAACCAGAAACAGAAATATGGCTACAGAGATTGGTTCCAGTTGTGAGATAGTCAGAAGGGCAACCTGGTACGGTTTGGAGGTTCAAGAAAAAGCAGCGTCCTCGTGACTTAACTTCCAAGCAAATATCAAAATCAGGGCTAGAAGCAAAAGTGGTCTTCTTAAAATTGCAAATCTTCTTCAGTATGTATATCACCAGAATTATCATAAGCAAATAAACTATGCCAGTCATGGGATCTGTCGATTGGGGTAACTGGAAGAATGGGGTATATGTCGAAGTGGGTGGTGTAGTAATGACAAGGTTTGGTAAGGTCAAAGCTTTAGCTTGTTGAGGAATCATTATCAGCATCGCATTTATCATTCTGACTTTATACAGCAAATAAGTTCCAATTACTAGATTTGTTCCGGCAAACACTGCATTAGCTATAGTCAGGTAACCGGGTGCTGAAGAAAAGAAATCTGATGGTATTGTAATATCTCCTGCTAGCAAAGGGTCTACCATGGATCTAAAAATTTGTTCTTCCGCCTTGGTTGCGTTCACTACTCTGTCTAAACGATAGGAAATGGAACTGTCGATTGCGAGTCTTTGGTCAAAAGAGTGATTAAAAAATTTCATTTCTGGTAGTTGGACTATCAGGGATTGGTTAGTAAGGAAATCGCCTTTGAAAATTGCCAGAGTGTCATTACTGAAAAAATGTTGAAGTAAGGCCAGGTTTAATGGAAATTGAGGGGATGGTTCGGCTTGAGCTCTGTGATCAAAGTCACACTGTGTGATCCTTGGAGGTAAATATGAAAGTGTGGTTCTGACTGCACATGCACAGGGCACATCGTAAATGAAATAAGAATTATTCATCAAAGTTTTCGTGTTGTTAGGGCAATCCAATTGAACTGGTTGATTACTGCGGATCAAGATCTGTGGATAATCCAAAATATATAAGTCTGTGTCGACATTGGTGGAAGTCATAACTTGGAAATCACAGTATGTTTTTATGTTGACGCTATCGTCTTTGAAAATGGAAAGCAGACAAGACTGAGGTCTCGCTTTCAATAGACTGTCGATAGTCACCACATCTATTGTTGAAAACTGATTTGGGGATTCAGCGTAGTATTCTAAATTTTGAGATATGAAAAATGTCTGAGCGTTGGATTTCAAGATTGTGGAGTAGTCTGAACCATTGTGGAAGTGGACAGGAAAAATAACAATATTGTAAATATCCAAGATCATTTGTTCATTTTGTGTGACAGGAAACTTAACTGTAATGTACAAATCTGTATGGTTTCGGATGTAAACAAAATCATGCTGCCTATAGTAATAGCTTGGGTGTCGGTACAGAACTTGCATGTTAGGAATTGTGGTTTTCAGAGCCGCGTCTATTTCGGATATAGTTTGCTCGATTGCTGCAGGTGATATAAAAACTGATGGCAAAATCCCAGAGACAAGCTGTTCAATTCCACCATACAAACTTTGTAATTGATTCGTCAACGGAATTGCCTCATGAATTTTGGAAAGTGCAGAATAGACCAAAAAAGTAAGATCTGTTCCATGTCTCTTGATCCACTGCCTGTCTTCGGTCATCGCTGCAATTATGGTATCCATTTCTTGACCGACCGCTTTTTCTAGATTGTTCATTTTATCTCGTGTTAAGGAAGCAAAGGAAGACATCAACTCGGTGTGTTTCTGAAACCCAGCTAATAACTCAGATTGTGATTTTGAAATGGCTTGGACGTGTGAAGCTACCAGCTTCACGTCTTCCTCAGTAGCTGTGCCAAAAAGTGAACTGCTCAGTTGGCCAATAAAGGGTAACAATGACCTCTTTGATTTAGTAAAATTTGTTGGCAAGGGTGAATTTGGAATCATTGCAAAAGCTTTTTTGAGATCGGTCTGTACTTGTTTCTTTGTTGCTAGCGAAAAGTTCATCATAATCGATGTTAATCCAGGAAATTCAGTACAAATACGTTGGAAGTAGCGAAAATGGCACCAGTTGTCAACTGGCTTTATGTTTGCTAATGATGGAAGCATATAATGAAAGGTGTGCTTCCACACTCCTGAGTTTGGAAAGGTTGTTCCTTTAGTCTGGAAAGAAACTCCGTAATTGTGCCTCCGGATGGTCGAAGTCCGTCTGTTCGTCTGAGCAATGGTCAGCGTCATGCTGCAGAGCACCAAGAAGCATACTAAAGCGTTCGGTGTCCTCATACTAAAATACCAATAAAGAAGAAAATCTTCTTGCAAATTCTTAGAAAATAGCATTGACTTTAAAACCATAATATTTGAAGAGTCTTGGGCTTAATAACTTTCCCTTCTTGCGATCAAAATGTAAATACTCGCATATATAAAACCTTGTTTTAGTTACATGTGTCCTGAACTCTTACAATAAAATGTAATAACACTTAATAACTATATGTCGGACTCTATCAAGTCAATAACTGATCAGCAAATGCAAAACTTCCTATGACTATGCGTTCTACAGCCATCGCTACAATAACTAGATAAACTACAAACATCAAACATGCGATATTAAGGTTCTGAGACAATCGTCAAAACATTTTCTTTCCTTGTGCTATTAATACAGTTAATTATTCACTTCACAATATAATCTTCATTAGCACAACACACCTTTCTTTGGCGTATTGCACGAACGACAACATATACTACAAGTCAAACGCCACAATTTTTTGTTTCGCGGTTATGTCGATAAATTCGCAACTGTCGATTGTGTTTTGTGTTTACTATATGATTGTTTGACTGTTCACATTAAAATAATCTCGTTTCGTATATATTTTAATAATTACATTAATTCCTTCGGTTCCGCTACCTGGTCATGGCAATGTCAGCCCTATATCGTAACCTGGTAATCCAAGTATCGTTACAATGTTAACATCAGAATAATTACAAGCTGTACGAATAATAAACTTTTATTAAAGGTTCGGGTATGTAGAATAATTTTGTCATCTAACTTCGGTTCAAAAGAAACTTCGATGGAATTATGAGAGTCTTAATTTAGGGCCCGACTCGAAGAAGTCATCTAATGAACTGTAATTAGTACACAAAATTTTAAGGTAGCTTTCCTTCTACAAATGGGGAGAAAAAAAAAATTAGGTATTTTATTATAATAATTCCCACCTAGGCGATCTTAGTAAAAAAAAATTTTGTCCGGATACTTCGTGTTGTGTGTGCGTTTCATGTGTTCGCGTGCGAATTAAAATCGTTTTCTTTTTCGTCCATCAAACGTATGTGTTTTATGAAACACGTCTTTTAACGCTTGGGAGACATCAATCTCTGGTATCCAAGATGGGGGAAAACTTTCGTCTGCCCATTGTACACGATATACTCGTCTCTTCCCTCTTACTTTGCAAGCCAGAATCTTGGTCACTGCAAACCAATCTGAATCTGTACGCGCTTGGTCTCCAACTTCGTCTTCAGAGGATGCATCTGCATTTTGCTGTGTCGTCTGAGACGGTATAACCACATCCGTTTGCTGATCAGCAACAGTCGACGGAGTTGCCAATTCATAGGACGTCGTAGCTTGTTGTAAAACATCGGCTATGGCAGTCCCAGTATCAGTCGTGACTGGCAATGCTCCAGCTTCATCCGGTGCAACAGTAGATGCTTGCGGAACTTCGACACTTTCATCTACTGAAGAAGTCTCTTCTGGAATCTCTTCTGATGCGACTGCCTGAGAGTCAGGGAATAAGTCTCTGAATCGTTCCTCAAACATGTCTTGAGATTCCACATGCTTTCGCAAACGATTCACATGCACGGGTGCAGGTTGCAACTTATGTGTTACAGAGTCTCTCAAAATGTACGTGTCATTGAGTCCTTTTCGGATCACATAGAACGGTCCTATGTAACGCTTATGTAACTTCGCACAAATTCCTTTTGGCGTGAACGGCTGGTGTAGCCAAACCAAGTCACCTGGATTGTAAGTCATCTCCCGTTGGGTTTTGTCATAGTACTTCTTGTACGTCACTTGTGCTTTAAGGATATTGTCTTTGGCAATTTCACGCACCAGCTCTAGTTTAGGCAAAAGTTCTCTAATGTACTAATCTACACCAACTCTGTGGGTTGTTGGGGGCGTCAGAGCACTTTGCAGTGGCAAAGCCAAGTCTCTGCCGTTTAAAACAAAAGCAGGTGCGAATCCTGTTGAGACGGAAGGTGTCGCACGTAAGGCGTACAGAATACTGGGTATTTTGTCTTCCCAATCATTCTGGTCCAGACAATACGATCTCAGAGCTGACCAAATCATCGGCCACTTGCGCTCTACTTTCGAGTTCGTCTGCGGGTGGTAACTGCTTGTGAATACTTGTTTGATCTGGAATCTGTTGCACAGGTGTTTCATAATTTGTGACAAGAAGGCTGAGCCACGGTCCGAAACCAGAGATTTGAACGGGCCGTGTCTCGTGAAGATGTATTTGTAGAGGCAATCCGCTGCCGTTTTTGCTGTTTGGTCGGGTACGGGTATGATTTCCGGGTACCCGGACAATGACTCCACGAACATCAAAAGGTACTTGTTTCCGTTGTCTCCTACGCATAATGGTCCTGCAAAGTCTACATGCCATCTATCAAACACATCCACCGGTTGCAGAGGGTGTAAGGGAGCTTTTGTCGGATAATATGCTCTCTTGCATTGTTGACAGATTTGACACGAGTCCACGTGAGTCATGAGATTTGCATACATCGACTTCCAATAGAATCGGGCTTTCAGAACGAGGTATGACCTTTCCCTTCCGGCGTGGCCTATGTCATCATGCACCGCTTTCAGAACTGCGTTTCGCAATTTAACTGGAACTACCAACTGACGGATGAAGGGATGTAATCTGGCTCCATCCTTCGAGCGCGGCTGGAACATATGATACAACAGACCTCCGTGCATTACAAATTGCTCTGAAATCACTATCAACTTCCGTGCATCTGAATCTTTCTCAGGCAGAATGTCTGATTCGAGAAAAGCAATTATTGGAGCGAATTCCGGACACTGTCGCTGTTCATGCCTCATTTCCGAGTCCGCGAACAACGAACACTCTTGAACATCCAGAGACGTATCTTCATCGGCAGCGTTCGGCGTAATCACTTGGATAGACTCACATTTGGTTTGTGGCTCCACGTAACTGATATGGCATTCCGCATGTTCGTTTGAAAGCAGTTCCTTGATAGGAGTCAAGTACATGTCTTCATTTAGAAAAACGTCGTCCTTCTCTACGGGCGGTGCTGGTGGGTGTGGGATACGAGAAAGTACATCTGGGACCACGTGCTCTTTCCCAGGTTTGTGAAGTATCTCGAACGAATAACCTTGAAGCAGGAGAGACCATCTAGCTAATCTTCCTGTTGTATTGGCTCGGATAGATTGAAGCCAACGTAATGCTATGTGATCGGACACAACAAAGAACTTCTGTCCGGCAATAAATGAGTGGTATGAACGGATCGCGCTCACGAGTGCCAGGCATTCAGCGTCTGTCACGGAATACTTCTGTTCAGTCTCGTTCAAACTTCTGCCACCAAAATCGATCGGTAGATGACCTAGTGTAGGATGAATTTGAGTCAGACAGTATCCAATTGCTTTGGCGCTGGCATCCACATGTATATAGAATGGTTCGTTCAGCTTGGCGTATGTGAGAGTTGGAACTTTGGTGAGCTCCTCTCTCACTGTCTGAAACGCTGTCTCTTGGGCGGATTCCCATACGAAAGAGGTGTCTTTGCGTAGTAACTGCGTCAATGGTGTAGCGAGATGTGCATATCCGCGTATGAACTTGCGGTAGTAATTCGATAATCCAAGAAATTGTCGAAGAGTTTTGACTGAATGTGGCCTCTTAAATTCGCGAATTTTCTGGACTTTGGCCGGATCAGCCTTCACACCGTCTCTTGATATGATATGGCCAAGGAATCTTAATTCGGATTGAGAGAATTTGCACTTCGTAGGGTGTAGACGTAGATTTGCTGATCTAAGGCGACTAAAAACTTGTTTCAGATTGTCTAGATGTTGGTCCCAGGTGGAAGAATAAATCAATATATCATCCAAATAACACAGCACATACTCGTTCAGTTCCGCGCTCAGGACTGTATGCATGAGTCGCTGGAAGGATGCGGGCGCGTTGTTTAGCCCAAATGGCATTCTTTGGAAACAATAGGACCCTGATGACGTCACAAAAGCAGTCTTAAGTTCGGAGTCTGGATCCAGTTTAAGCTGCCAGTACCCACTGCGAAGATCCAAGGAGGAATACCATCTCGGATTTTTGTCAGCGAGTTGATCAAGGATTTGAGGCAGATCTGGGAGAGGGTAAAAAAAAGGCGTGGTCTTGGCATTGAGCGCTCTGTAATCCACGCAAAAGCGGGGCTGGGCGCAGTCACGTTTACTGACCAATATGACTGGTGCCGACCAGAGGCTGAAACATGGTCTAATAATGTCATGCTCCAACATAGATTCAACTTGCTTTTCAATTTCTTCCCTGGCTCGTTGGCTGTGCCGAAAAACCTGCGCTCTGACTGGTGGGCCAACGGTTTCGATGTGATGGGTGACGACATTGGTTCCAGGAAGATCAGCGATACTGGTCGCGAAGATATCCCGATGATCAAACAATAAGTCTCGAAGTCGCGCTTCATCCACTACTGATAAGTCCTTATTCCGATAGGAAATACCCAGTTCCATTAAGGCAGCTTCCTTCTGTTCCGCCGTAGAAGTTTGTGAAGAATCATCTGGTATAGTATCGTTGTGTTCGTGTACGGCTGCAACCTCTTGTATGCGCGCGATTGGTGTTCGTTTGTGTAAGATCAGAGTGTCATTGAATGGATTAAGGATATTAATCATTGTTTTATTTGATCGTGGTTGAATAAGCGTGTTTGCCACTAGAAATTTCTGTGATGGATTTATTTCCAGTGGTTGCACCACACTTATGACGTTTGCGAAACGTTTCGGAATTTTAATGGGGGCTAAAACGACGGATCTAGCCGGTATTGAAAGGTTCGATGTTAAACTTAGGAGCGAACCAGCTGACGTTTGACTTGATTTTAAATCCATGACAATCAAATTATCAAAAAATGTTACACATCGTTCCTTAAAGTTCACAATGGAATTTGTGGCAATCATGAGGTCTTCCCCGATTATGACGCTCTCGACCAATGAGTCAATTACGGTCATACAAAAAGGCACTTTGAACCCTTGTAGGTCGAGCTCGATTTCTACTTTACCAAAAATCTTTAAAGGTAATTGATCCGCTCCGTACAGGCATAAATTAGGAGTTGGGATGAGGATTTGTTTATTTTTAGGCAGTTGTTTGTAAGCTTTTAATGAGATGGAGCTGCTAGAGCAACCGCTGTCGACAAGCGCAGTGTGATAGCGACCATACAGTCGTATACCAATTAAGCAACCTTTATTTAGCACGTGTTTGGAAATAGCAGCCGTAGAAGTTTTAATTTGCGATTCAGATGGCGTATCGTTTGATGCCGCTTTAGTCGTTGCCAAAATGGTGGGAACCGTCGATGTGGTGATGTTCCTGTCCCGTTGGTGTGCGGTTCGACGGAAGAACGTGTTATCATCTCGCAGGAATCGATCTGCTTCCTCGTCAGTATGGGCTGGTCTCGGTGAAGGCGTGGCAACTGGTTCGTATGAGACTGGTGGTGATCGTTTGTTGAATCCTTGATGGCGATCGACCCGGTCTTGGAACCTGGCGTTCTCCGCCCGTCATTGGCTAGATGAGGGTTTGGATCGACACATGTGTGCCCAGTGGCCCAATCGAGAGCAATTGTAGCAGCGGGACCTGGCTGAAGGACACCTTCCGAATTCGTGTGATGATCCACAGTTGGCGCATGATGTTTGATTGCGGAATGTGTTTTGTGGTGGTGTGTATCGATTTGCTTGAAACTGAGGGCGATTATACGACGGTGCGAACGCTCGGCCTTTAAAAAGTCGGGGCGGTCCCGAAAAAGTTTGTCTGGGTTGTTGTTGATGTGTCGTGTAGTTATTGTATGCAGGGTTGTATGGTGTACGCCCTGTATCCCATGATGGAGGAAGCGTTGTATTGTAAGGGTTGTTGCGTGTTTCGTTGTAGGCCGGATCGTTTTGGGAATAAGTATCATCAGATGGGTGATCCAGAAACGTCACTCGCTTACTACTTTCCGATCGCAACGGAGCTACATTAGTGGGTTGTAAACGAGTCAACTGTGCTTGCATCTGGGCCAAAGTTTTAGCAATTTCCGTAAAACCGTCGTCCGGTTCAACCGCGACCTCAATCAGAGATGCGAATTGGGCTAGTTCTGCCAAGTCTTTCGGCTGTTTCGTCAGAATTGCTGTTCGAAGCTTCGGAAGAATGCCATTCAACGCAATCAGATATATATCTTTTTCGCTTACCCCAAGATGATCTGCTTTCACTGTAAGATCGGCAATAAACGCTGCCACAGTCTGAGTTGGCAGTTGAACTGATCTCCAGAGATTCGCAACCTTGCTCCAAACCTGGGGGTCTTCGTAACGCTGAATAAACAGTTTCTCCAATTGATCAAAGGTAGTCCCTTCTGGAAGCTTCAAGCTCCGAGCCCATACTCGTGCACTATCTGATAACAGGAGGTAAAACGAATCAATTCGAGACTGATCATCGGATATAGAATGGAAAGAGAGCCACCGGCGAAAAGATTCGAGAAACGAATTACAGCACCCCAAACCTGTGAATTTATCTGGTAGAAATAGGGAGCTTTTCGATGATAGCCTTTTAGAAGCATTTTGTGAAGTACTTGGCGCTATAGAAGTCCTTGGTTCTAGACCTGTGATTGGCCTTGCTTCCGGTTGGGAAGTCATGCCGCATGGAAAGTGGCTTCCAGTCTCTCCTACTTCTGGAATTCCCGAATTTCGCAAAGTCGTAGTCATTGGTGCTTGAGATACCGCCAAGTCATTTGCTAGAGTGTAAACTGTTGGTATACGGTTCTCCACGCTGTATAATGGCGCCACCGACCGATGTTGCGTTTCGTTACCATTGACTCGTGGATATAAACAATTGCCTTCGCTGAAGGGGCGTTTTATTTTTATCTTGGATTCTTGTTGGTGAGGATAACAGTTGCTTTGGATGGGGTCCCACTTCGCCTTGGGCATTGGAAGCTGAGGAAACCGACTCAGTTTACCACCCGGTTCACCCGGTTCACTCGGTTCACCACCCGGTTCACCCGGTTCTTCCGGTTCTCCACCATCTATGATGGCGCGTGACGGCGCGAATCGAGAACCGGAATTCCGTTCAGGGCCAAACTGCTGTTGCTGTTGCATTGCCGTCAAGTGAGGAAGTAAGCTCCTATCGGTAAAATAATGCGTTTTGAACTGATCCCCCAAAGATGGATCACGGATGTATGGCCCATGTGGGATAATATCGTCTGTGCGCGATGGGCGTTGTTCGTGTCTATGCGTTGGTAAAATGTCCCAGTTTGCTACATCTCCTTCTACTTGAGTGCATTCGTCAAACTGCCCCCTTCGTGGTAAGTCAACATTACGTGGCGTAATCCATTTGTTTTCCTGGTAATGTTCCGTATTTGTTCGAGAAGCCTTATTCGGTGTAACCGAGGCTGGCCATGCTTCAGTTTGTGAAGGCATGCCGCTCCTACTGTGGCTGTAACCGTCTGATTGCTTATTAGTGCGATTAGCTTCATCCCGTAATCCCGGGATCCTATCTTCTTGTTGATAAATGGGAGCCATCGAATGATGCGTCCTGTCATAGTGGTCTGCTGGTCGAGAGACATAAATGTCTTCAATGACCGGATATTTTATTTCGGTACGAGAAGTCTGACGAGGTAGACAACCGTTTCTACTTAAAGGATGTTGCATGTCCAACCCGTTTTCGTAACGATGCAGGTCATTACACTCTGTGTTAAAGGGACGTTGTCTTTCCGTCCTAGAATCAGGTCGCCGAGTATAACCGTCATTGTTAATGTTAGGTCGCATCTCAAAGCCTTCCTCTCGATGAGGTACATAGGCGTCTTCTTGGTTGAATGGACGCCTCGTTTCTGTTCGCCCTTCTTGTACGATAGAATTTAGGCCGGTATTGAAGGGATGTTGCCTTTCATTGCTGGACGCCGGATAATAAATGCTTTCGATGCACGGCAGTTGTATTGCTGCCGGTGGGTCGGTTCGAGTCCGATGATAGACCGTATTGACGGGATAGTGCACCGTCGTGTTCTCGGCAGCACTCGGGAAATAATTATTCCTTGTGAGATATTGTTCCTCTAAGGGCGCATTTATCGGAGAGTCTAGAATGCAAAGTGCATTTGAGATAATCTCGTCTCGTCGTGATGGATTATTGTTGCTTTGTGCCGGGAGAGCTATCAACGGCGGACTCAATTCGTCAAATGCGGCCCGACGTGAAGGGACTAAATTGCTTTCCGGAGGACATTTGTTTCTCGAATAATGGTCTGCTTTTGTCCTGGAATTTGGATCGATGACCCCATTAGTCTCAGTCTGTCTCGCCTCTGACGTGGACTTTATTCGGTTAATTTGAGTCTGGGAGGGACGTGATGGGATAAAGTGGCTTTCGGTCCGGACTCCCGAGAGTTGTTCGACGTTCCTCGGTTGTAATTGCTTCGCGAACTGATGGTCCATGAAGGTCTGCTGTGATGGATCACGGTCGGGAATTTCATTAAGCATCTGGGCTGTCTCGGTCTGCGGTTGCCGACGTTGCTTTATCGCTGTTTCGTGGTCCGAAAACGTCGTCCGTGAGGAATCGCGTTCGGGAACATAATTGCATTCTGGAAAATCCCTCTCGTCTGTCTCCCGCCGAGTGTCAAAAATAATTGCATTTTCTCTCGGCCTGTCCCGGGACTGAGCGCGTAATGGTCTAGCTTCCCTACTGTCTACCGTTGTCGGGTAAATGAGATTGTCCGGCTGATTAATGACTGCTTGGTAATCCGTTTCTGCCTCGAGCCGTGTGCCGTAATTCTGTCCATTCGGACCTGGCATTTGCCGATCAAGGGAGCGATGAAGGCGGAATGCATTTGTGTCTACCACTGCTGGCGGCTTAACGGCATCGTGGAAATTAATGGCTTTTGCGACGCTGCCGTCTATCTCGTCTCGCGCCTGCATGTCATTATCTTGGTCCGTTCTCGGCGTCGAGAAACGGCGTACGATAGACGCGTGCATACTTAATTCCGCTTCCTCGTCCTCTTCCTCTCTGCGATCCGGTGTGGCTGGAAGTGAGTCATTTGATATTTCATGCAAGTAATGGGATCCTGTGATATCCTGGTCGACGTCGTCATTGTCTGGATCTGAAAATAACTGGGGCGCTTCAGAAGTCGTCTTATTCCTTGCCCCTGTTTCAGTCCTCTGCCTGTTCGAATCGCGTTCTAACTCGAACTCTTGTCCTTCCTGTTCTGCTAACGCTCGAGTTTTGCTCCTTGTCTGCATGCTTGGTCCCGCTGAATGATAAAAAACGAGGTCTGCATCCAGAAGGACGCGGGAGTTTTGCTCTGCCATGGTTTCTAGGCCTAGGCGTAGCTTCTATACTGCCTAGCTTGAAATATCTGCCACGTGATCAAAAGGTCTACCTCTGTCACAAACAAATACTAAGTAACAAAATGAGTCTGCTGTCGGTCTCCAAAACTATCAAGACTGAAACCTGTAGTCAAGTAGGCCTATAGTCCAAGCTTCACGGCAAGTCCTAGGTCTAATACCCGCTTAGGCTGTGAAGCACCTCACAACATCCATGCCGAGCCAGGGTAACTGCCTTATTGGCCGTCCAATAAGCTGTCGGGACTAACAGACTAGCAGACTAACACCAGCCTAACTAGTGAGACGTCTACGGCTATTCTAGGTCAAGCAGAGTTGCTTTTACTAATTACAATAAGCCTAGTGAACGTCTCATCTGCCAATTCTTAACAGGTCAGCCTGTTCAGTTGCATCGCTATACACCGTTGCTAACGCGTCAACAGTAGCCTAGTCTAGGCGTCTTGCCGTACCGTGTCTAATGATTAGGCCTATTCTAAAACAACTATTATCATATAGGCTGAATACTGTAGGTCTAACCACGAACGATGGCTTCGCTAACTGTAGGTTATTGGAACACCATTCCGTGACTCAGAGAGCGCTAGGCCTACTGGCTATCAATCCTCTAAACAGAGCTAACTAGACAGACATTCAAAGCCTAACGACAAATCTTAGGCCTATGGGAAAAACGGCAGTTAAAGGATATAACCTCAAAACTGATAGGCCTACTTCAATCGTAAATAGACTTATTTGTTTAACGCTGTCCTACTGCGTATAGTGTTCTGCTATGATTATCCTTAACACCTCAATTGTAGACTAGGCCTATATATTCATGTTCGGGTGGCTTGATTGGCTATTATAATGCTCTGTCAGTGTCATCTGAGCTGTGAATTTCGTTATGCTATGGTCCCGGTGTTAATCTTTATGCCACTCGTATTTATTCGGAAGACCGTAGGTCTGGTCTGCTGTATATATATATATATATATATAATATAGACTCGTTTATTCTACTGCCTTCTATGCTAATATTAACTAGCCTGCCCCTTCGTTCCTTTGTCTCCAACGATAAGCGGTATGGGTCGATGTTGCACGGCTGTTTCTGGTGTCGACTCTCGGCGCTGTCCCTGATGCCTCGTGGATTAGATTAATCGTGTGTCTGTCCAAGGATTAGCGGTTCGTCACGCTGATCGTCGCGTCGTGGTCTTCTTTCATCCGTACTCTCGAATCCCCGTCGGAACAGGACGGCGTTCGATTCACTGCGGTGTCGCTGCGACTGCGTCGTCCACAGTTCTTTCGTCACGAGATTAGCGGAATCAAATTTGTAGGCCTATTGTCATTCCTAGGCTAAGGGTTATTCCTACTCGACAAACAGTCATTGTTATATAGGCCTATATATATATATTCTCAAAAGCTGATAGGCCTATCGCAATCCTGAATGAACGGAGGCCTAATGGGCTAACGTTGTCTTGCTCACTTACTCTGAGCCTATTATCATTCCGTTACTAAGACATCTATAGGCCTACCCTGAAAACGACCGTTATACTATATATGTGCTAAATTGCGGGGTCGCAACACGAAAGATACCGTGGCTAACTATATAACAGTGTCATTCCTAGGAAATGCAGGCAAGGAGGATGAAGTGATGGCGATGCTCGCAGCGGTGTGTTTGAATCTGCGGCGTTGACGAACGCTAAAAATAGGGTGGCTAATAGTACTAATTGTGATACTATATCGCCTAACCTTACCTTACTTTGTTCGTGAATTACTGGATTCCGACTAAGCCACTGATGGAGGCGTAACTAGTAATGATAAGAGAAGAGTAGAATTTCATATAACGTATTAATATCATGTAGACGGAGAACTGTTAGACCATCGAGATTATCAGTTGCACTCATTAGGCTAAGTTCTCGACATCCTAACTTCCTGTTGCTATCGGACCGTCGACTACGAAGCAGGCCTGCTATAGAGCTGAGGATGGAAGCCAATGATCACGTGACTAGCGTTTCAGTTGCTAAAATCCGTAATGCATCGGTTCCAAACCCACGCAAGTCTACTCCATAGCCCGGCCACCCTCATCTTCGATGCAGAAGTAACTGTCGGGAGGAAAAACTCTATGTGGTTGACAAACCCTTTTGCGGCGCTACCTATGTGGTTTAGTGGAGAAAAAAAATGTAATGCTGGGCGAGAGACGTCGCTTCCGATAAAAATAAATAGGCTAAATAAAAGCGATGTACCCTAGCGCGCTGATACACCCAGGCTTGACTAACATCGAGACTAGCGGAGAGGCCTAACTTAAATAGAGACTACAGAGTGACAGATGCTTGCTTAGGGTAAGACTGCAGAATGAAAGTAGAACAGAGATTGTTTGTACCTCGGACTAGCGCCAGGACCGAAATGGTTAGCTCGGCGACTCTCCCTCCGCAGTCTCGCGTCCGTCTTCTAGAACCAGAGTCCGTCCTCGTCTTCGCTCTCGGCCTCAGACCAATACAGGTGGTAATCGTAGGGCCAGACCACGTCAATAAACCCGTCGTCGTCTTCGTCGCAGTATTGGTCCAGAGGTGGGGGGGGGTTCCAGAGGTGGGTTCCACTGAGCCAACTCCTCGGCCGAGATTGCAGGGGGGGGTTCCAGAAAAAGCTCTCCAAGGGCAGTGAGAGGATCTCTGCGCCACAGAATGTTTGAGATGACGGTGTCCCTGTGGGGGCAGTCTTCTGAGTCACAGTCGAGAAAGTGGTAAGACTCCCACCAGACTATCTCATCAGCTTCGTCCTGGGACAAGGCGGGGTCAGGGTCCGGGGCGAAATCAAGGTCGAAGAGTCGCCGGAAAAAGGCCCAGATCAGATCCTCTCTCTCCTCTTTCTGTCTGGTAAGACGTTCAAGCCACTCCGAAAAGCCACTCATTCCCAAGTACAGAGAAAGGAATTACTTGCAGGGCGAAAAGACAAAAGAGATTAAAAACTCACCAGAGAGATGATCAAAACCGCGGCTTCTCCAGCAATTTGTCAGATAACTTTCGGCGGGGGATTATAGCCGTGGGGTAGAGTACCCAATGTAGTCAAGTACGGGCGATCCTGATCTGTAACTTACTTACTAACTCGCTCTGGTGAGTCCTAGCTAGTAAAGACGACACGGTGATTGGTTTTATATATAAATTATTATTAACGAATATTGTGACCCTAATTTAGGCCAGCGAGAATATTTAATACAACTCGCTAAGCTAAATCAGTTCGATTACTATGAATAATTCTAAGTATTTGAGTCCCTAACTAAAGCACACCGTTATTATCCTTCAACTCTACAACAGCCTACCTATCTAACTAAACCTAGTCTAACGTCGGATTCCTGACACCCACTAATACGGTCTACAGTCTACTATAACTCCGGGGTGACAGACAGAATCTAAGTTTTACACTCTATCTTATAGTCTGATGCATGTATGACCCCCAGTGCTAGCCAATCGTCTCTTACTGTGCTCTGCGATTGGTCCTCTGCGCTGGCTCCCTGATGTATGCCACCAATGGCATGTCGTTGCGTGCTTGCATGCGCTGCTTGAGTGACACTGCATGAATATTTATCGTCTCCTATCTGTATGTGTGTAGCTGATCTTGATTGACAGGTGTACAAATCTTATGTCCCTCTGTGAAGTAGTCACGAGTTCCCGCCTACATGTATGCGATATTGGGTATATTCTCAGCTATATCCATGCCCAATTATCTCCTCATTATAACTCTATGCATGTCTAATTATCTCCTCATTATAGAAGGATGGATACGCTTATCAGGTTAATCATTGGAACTTCCTTAAATTAAACAGTTCCCTGTGACACAGCAAGACAACTTAGTCTAGATCCGTTGTCTGTACTTCGCCCACACGTCTCGTTAATTATAGGCTACTAGACTACGTCTACTAGCATGGCTGCCTTCGACTATAGAATCACTGCCTTCGACTATAAAATCACTGACCTGTTTGGCAGCAGGCAGCGAACTGTAAACCCTATTATTATTAATAATAATAATAATAATCAGACTTCGATTTCTCTGTTACAGCAGGTTTGGAAATAATTAAAAACAGTCCATGTTGCTACCCGTAAGTAAAGCTATAATGTTACTTATTTTTATAAACAAATTCATTAGTAGCTTACCTTTGTCCTTCGATATAGTAGCACAAAATGATCAGAGCAAATTTATGACTATAAATTATTATTCGATGTCGATGTTTTGCTAAGCTGGACTTGTCACTGCTTCGTAGCCTAATCGCAGGCTGTCCTAATGGGCCTACTCCGCCGTTCAGCCGATATACCCTTTGCTAACCTGCTCGAGCCTTAATAACCTTTTATGAATATGCAATATGCAGCCTAAATGTGGATTCCGGTTTAGCCTCAAATCAAACAACGGTACGGTAATACCATGAGTAATGTCTGTAAAGTAGGCCCTATACGAAAATCGTTTTTGCTTTCGATAATGAGCACAGCGTAATCTAAGAGTGTGCGCCTTCAGCAGGTCACTGTTCTATCGTCTGTAAAATTAATGCCAATTGGGTGTTTGATCCTTAGCCTACTAAATCCAAAACCTATAAAATATATTAACTTGTAAAAAATTGAACAATTCTCCTATCGAAATCTTCGACGATGCTCAAACAAAACTATCGCGATGCACTAGGCCTACATTGGCTATCTTCAGCTACCAGGTTTTTTGCTGGGAGAGGAGAGCCCGGAATTGCCCCGGATACTCCTACAGAACCGCTTTGTGTTGCAATATTGTGATTTGTGAGTAAGCGAGATACTCTTTAGGCTTTAGCCAAAAGAGATTATAAGCTTAGTGTATTATTTCAGCATAAGGCCTAAGCTACCCAATACGATGGGCCTACAAAAGCCGCTCTACATTATATTGACCATGGCATGGTCTGCTTCAGATAAATTACTATAAAATGAAAAAAGCAAACCTGTTTCTGTCAATCCAATAATGTAGCTTTTCTCTTGGCTGGCGACCTCAGTGGTCTTTGCGCATAATTATAGTGGGTTTACAGCTTAGAGCTAAACGAGCAGCTCTCTGCACAGCCATCTGTGTCATGACGAATGCAGTCTAAATCAAGAATCTGAAGTGCTCTAAGCTGCCTTCGGATCGCCTAACAACTTTAACAAGCTGGTAATACCTGGAGTCATTTTTTCAGAACCTATTAATTTTTATTATTCGTTTCATTTTCAACCAGCATTTGGCTGAATAGTCATAGGCTACTATTATTATTCTCTGTGGAGTGGTATAATTATAATATAGACCCTACCTATAAATTATTAGTGTTAGGGACCGTCCATAATATGACGTTACGCACATGAGGGGTGGTTGTCACACATTTTTGCGATGTGCGATGATGGGAGGGGTTTAAGAAGTGACGTCACATCATAACATCAAACATCAAGCATCAAAGTGTCAAAATGCCTTACTAAATTACATGTAGAACGAATGCTGAATCGGATGCGACGATTGGGATTCCTTTCCACGATGTTCCCGGACATGGAGAAATTAGTTACCGGAGCTGATGCTGGGGTGCTTCGTAATGTAATGCTAAATGTCAATCATGTCCTGAGGAACCTTTTTCCACCTCTAGCAAAAACCACCTATAGGCCTAACTTGGGCCATACGCCCAAGACCGCATCCCTTTGTTCGACCAATTGAAGATGTTAGAAACTTTATTCCGAGGGTTTTCTTTGTCGCCCATTAATGACATTGTTATCTTCACATTACAATACTTTGTTGTTATTTTTAAAGTGCATCGACATGTAACTGGGTGCGGTGCGTCACCCTGATTTGTCTAATTAAACGAAGATTATTATATTTTATTGAAAACTTTCTTTCAATTAAACACGTCCCACTTACTTAACAGTAAATAGCCTATTTCCACCGCGCCACGACGTAGGCCTAACAGCACTAACTATTTTTTTCATTTCGTGGAACTTCGGTGGAAGGCATTTGATTGCAATAATTATACTTTCTCTTTTTTCTTCGTTTTAAAATATGGTTTCAAGTATTTCTATGTTTATAATTAGGCATAGGCCTACCTTAATAGATAATAACAAGAAAATTTTCATGTAATATTCTGGAGGGGGTTCCCGGTTCAGAGCTTTGCGAAGTCATTTTTGAGGGATATAAATTTTTAGACGAAGCGTGACGGGGGGAGGGTGACGTGATGAGTTGCCCTAGGCCTAATCGGGTATGGTCCTATGGACTTGTGTTTATTCAATCCAAGACTTTCAGGCATTTTGACTTTAAAGTTAGAACAAATTACTTTTATTGAGATTTCTGGCGAACTTCACACTTCGAACGAGTTTGAAGCCCTTGAATAAATTATTTCTCTTGTTCGTTGCAGACAAAATGCTTTGACCTAGTTTTTAGGACCATGGCTAGTGTAGAGTAATTGGAACGGCTGTCGTGCATGCAGGCGGGCTAGCAGACGGGCAGACCAGATAGACAGATTTAACCACGCCCACAGACTCAACGCTACGGAAGCGTATGGCGGCCTCTGTACAGGCCAACCGTTGATTGACGGCAGACCATACCATACCAAGGTTCTTTGTGTGTATAGATCTTGATACCATACCATACCAGACCATCGCTGACAGGCCATAGGCTAGTAGCTGACTTGACAGCTGACAGGTGTATGCCGCTAAACAGACCAGACCAGACCAGACCATACCATACCAGACCAGACCAGACCAGACTATTGTTGACAGACTAGAGAGCGTTAGTGGTTTCCGATGACCGGGCCTGGAGATAGAGAAAGAAATTGTATATAAGGAAGTCCGAGGTGGCCATTGGGATGCATGCTATGGAGCGATCGGCATCGAGTAGAGTACAGTTCCGAGAAGCATCCGTAGACGTTCAGCAACGAGGAAGGCCGTGGAGAAGCTCGACATCGTGGGACATGAGTACAGTACAGTGCTGGAACGAGAAGCATCCGTGAGGACAGTTAGCAAGGGTTCGACTGCTACGACAGAGGTAAAAGACAGACTATGACTCGAGTTAATTGGAAGTCGTTGTAAATAGCGTTTTATATGTGGAACTGAATAGGGTGGACGTTGAGTGTTTAGTAGTATTAAAGTAGAAAGAAAACGAACAGTGAATTTGTCGTTCAAATCTGTCTATAACAAGCCTTGTAGCCGATTGGCTAAAGCGTCCTCACCAAAGCAAAGATCTAGACACACTGAGAAACAACACCGGCCCAGTTTCCCGACACTAGTTCTACGCCAGTTTTCAAAATTGGGTTCTTTGACCATTGGTCTTTAATTGCTGTTGCAGTAAATTTTAGGCCTATAATAATTATTGCACTAAGCTTATAACTTGTTGTTCTAGACGGTGATTGTGATTTTTTACTGGATTACATTCGACTGCAAAGCATTCCACGCATTTTAAAATTTCATCTTGATCTTTTTGTGTTTCATCAAATGCATGAAAAGAGTAACGTATCTTTGCATTTGAGCGCCATCCATCTCCGACAACACTCTGGCTAGAACTCAGCTACTGTTCCTTTGTTTCACGATTCTCCGACTGCTCTCACTAGACAGGTTCGAGACTGAATATGAGTCTTTCCTATAATTATGGTTTTTTTTAAATCGGTTAAGAGGCATATCATTGTGATTTACAAAACAATTATTTCGATATAACCTACATATTTAATTTAATTGGATCTTTTAAAGATTCTTATGTCTCCCATTTGCAACTCTTTCATAGTCAGCTACAAAATAATAAAATAACCGTCATTATTTTAGTATATTCACTTAAACTGATAAATGAAAATCCATCCCTCGTTCCATTCGTTGCCAACCACAAACAGTCGACATTCTTCTTCATCCAGAAGAATCCTCGATGGATATCGTAATCCCTGTAAACGCATTTCTCTCATAAATTCCAAATCTGAGTCCAGTAACAAAACACGGCCGTTGTATCGATCAAAAAGCAACACGATTCCATTTCCATCGATGGACAAATAGAACGGACCATTCGTTTCTCCGATAATTGATTTACATTTATGATGTAATGACTTCTGAAGTTTCCCAGCTGTATCCACTGTACTCATTGTGTGGAGGTCAAAACCACCGTGACTGACCAGAAAATGACCATTGGTCATTTGAATGGCATGTCTTGGATGATGAATACCCGCGATTGATATTCTATCTATTTCACGGATCAACAATCCATCTGGCGAATATTCAACTAATTTATTTTTATCAATAATCGCTAAAACAACATTCGATTCCTTTGTAACTGACAAACAGTCTAACCAATCCTCTCCTGGTGACCAATTCTTCAGCAATTTTCCAGTTGCATCAACCCTCAAAATTTCCATCGACTGATCATTGTCTTTGGAGTGTAGGATGTAGAGACATTTAGTTGCATTGCAGGATCCTATGTCCAATGGACAATTTAATTCCTTCAAATTCCATCGACGACTGAAACTGAATTTCATCGAATCATAAACTTCAACTTTTGAGCTATATTTACTCACGACAAATAATTCTTTGTTCAAGATCGTCAATCCAATGGGATTAATCGATTTATATTTCTCTTCTGAGGCTTCAATTCTTACCGTTTGAACTAAGAGTGGATGCGATTGTAGAAATTGACCTGAACGTGAGAACAAATTAAAACAATTATTTTAAAATTCTGGGAGAAATGACAGCAATAACGACAATATAAAAACAAAAACAGAGAAAGGGATACAGACAGAGACGTCGAAAGAGACAGACCAGGAATTTTGAAGCAGAGGCGCTGCATTGAAGCAGGTCCATTTTACAGTGGGTATTTTTAATCACAAGCCTCAGGTCACAAAGCTTCAAAATAATTTGAACCGACAACGCGTTACAAAACGCTTGGAAAATTCAGTGAAAAAATTATTTCTTGATTATCTCTGGCCCGAATGAGTGATTAAACAATATTCTAATTAATACTAAGCTAAACTGACCTGACAGTGTGTCAAAATAATACAAAGAAGAATTAGGGAATTGTAGGCCTACAACTTGCGCGTCTAGAGCGGATCGTCTGGCTCGATTGGCTGCCGTTTTAACCTTAAGGTAGGCTATAATACGTTAAGACTCTTCTGCGTAAGGGTGCCTGTCCGCACTATTGCTTTAAACTACAATTAGCCTACTGTACGTAGGCTGACAACAATAAGACGCGATTGTCTTGACGAATAAAGTAATCCGTGGAGACCCTTAGGCCCCTACCGGTCGAACCAGTTAAACTACAGTCGAATAGAGAATAGAGACTTCAGTTGCTTACGAAACTGAGGAAGGGACAAACTAAGGAGCTCGGACCTCAAATTTAGATAAAGACTATTGAAATCGGAGCAGATGGCAACTGACCACTATAAAATTGACTCCCAGTTTTAACTACAAAATTTGGTCTTTAACCCGTTGGAGGTGAGGTGACGCATTGTAACGTTAGAGGTGAGGTGGGGTCTGACAAACCCCAACACATATTTTAATTTTCAAGTCGCGATATCAAATGGAAAACATTAATTTGAATTAAACTATTCTTCTATGATCAATTATCAACTAAACAGGCGATTATCACGAACAAATATCTGTTTTCAATCCTTATTAGATGGCCAGAAGGTGAACCCATCCATTGTGTACTTTTCCCGTGTAAGTTCGGTTTGTATACCAAAAAATCGCAATTTCCTTCCAATATGCATTAAAATTAAAAAAACTGTTCGTTCAAAATTTCTGAAATTTTGGTAAAGTGTCCGTATTTCATATTCACAAAGGTAGAAAAAAATAATCCAAGCTGGTTTGACGTTTTCCATCAAAAAAATAAAGTAGAATACCTCTGGGGTGTGTCACACCCCACCTCACCTCCAACGGGTTAACAAATTTTTTGTCATTGTAATGCTAACAATACTAATTATAAACCTACACAAACGGAAGCTGGTAAAATTGCATTTAGAAACCTCTGTGAAAAATACTCATGGTCTTCCTGCTTTGCATTTACCAAGCATTGATAATTTTTGTTCTACTATTATCACTGTGTTTGGATCTCTCTTACAAAATTTGCCGAGGGCGCCCATGCATGGACTGAACTGCTGCGGTACGTACATAGAGACCGACCGAACAGAATGGTACCATGAACAGGGATCGAGGAGACCGACATGCGGACGTCTCTATTCATTCGTTCATTCATTCGTTCGTTCGTTCGAACTAACGAACGAAAGAACGAACGACAAATGGAACTTTCCAACATGGGAAAGCTGAAAGGAAGTGATATTCAGCTATACATGTATATGCTGTACAAAATCTCCTCCTTGAACGAAAACGCGCTCCTCCAGTAGGCCTACATGTGTACCTGGTACTCCGGATCGAAATATGGACTGCTGGACGGCCACAGCTGCGGGATATGAAGCCGAGTGTCTCCCGGGACAACTACTACCTCTACGGTCGTGTGTTCGTGATCAAGAAGAACATTCTGAACACCACACATGTAGGGCTTGTAGGCCTATAATATTATAGCTGAATTTCACTTCGTTTCAGCTTTTCCATGTTGGAAACTTCCATTTTTCTATGCTGCATTTCAAACTCTCACAAACTGAACAAACTAACGACTATTTCTAATCGGCTTTAGGAGTTGGTAGTAAGCTTAATATGGGCGCTGTTGGTGCGTTTAAAATTTCAGACAAATCTTAAAAGTTGTGACCGAATTAGGACACTTTTGTAGGGTTCTGCTTTTCATCGGAACACCGTGTATATCCTATATTGAATCATCACACACTAGGAAAAACAAATGATGACAGCCGCCCCTACAGCAAGTCAAGTGTTGGCGTAAAAAAGGCGGTCCATAAGAATCCAAAGTCCCGCTATGGGCATATAAGCAATAAATTTAGTATGTGACGACAGCATGCCTATAATAGCCTAGTTAGCGCATCATTTGTACCTTAAAGAGATAACGAATAGAGCTATGAGCTTAAATTAGGGGGCCTTGGTCATGTGGCAGAGACTTCCAAAACATTGTATGACCGACCTAATTCAGAATTTCAAAATAGAACATAATTGTAGCCTAAACATGAGTCAACTTAAGCTTATAGGCCTACCTCTTTTTCTTGGTTGTTCTAATTGTTTCGTTAATTGATCTTTCTGTGTTTCTTCTATTTTCCGATTCAGCTGGAAATTGTCAATGTCCCTGGCTATGAACACCAAAATAAGGAACTAGTTAATTATCTTTATCTTCTGCATGGGCTACGGCGATCAATAAAAGTAGGTCTAGTGACTAGACCTTGTTTCGTTAATTGATCTTAGAATTAGTCGATCAAACCACGGGTTCGCATTCAGCATAATCAGTCGAGAAATTTTATTTGGACCAAGCTTTAACAAAATTAGGGAGCACTACTCGTTCTTCTATTGTTTTATAGAAAGATAGGTTCTGAACAAAATAATAATAAAATAGCTGAACAAAATTCTAAAAAAATAGCTTGCAAACTGCGTTGCTTAAGAATATTGCTAATATTCAGCATTTCTAACGCAACTTACAACATAGCTATCTGGGAAGCATAGTCACGGATTATGCAAAGTGCCATGTGGAAATAAAAAGCTGAATAGCCATGGTAGCAGAAGCATTCTACAAAAGAGGGCAATTCCTCGGAGTAAAACCAAATAAGAACATGGAAAAGAGAATGGTCACGATGCTGGTGTGGAGTGCAGTCCTGTATTCATCTTAAACATGTACGATAAAGAAGGATGTTAACTTAGAAGCAGATGGGAGGCTTTAGAAATGTGAATTTGGCGCAGAATGGAAAGAGTCAACTGGTGGTAACACAAAACGAATAAAGAAATAATAAGGGACGATAGGCTACTCTGTCTCTTTTCTGGCAGCAACGATTCGCCGATTAGGGCCAATCTGGACTGGTTTTTAAACAAGTAGCTAGTAATAAAGTCCCTGAGGGATCCTAAATACCTCGGGGCAACAAAAAATAATAATAATAATAATAATAAATATAACAAAATACAAATAATAATAATAATATTATTATTATTATTATTTCAGTTTGCATCCAACGATTCAACGCTGTTGCTTGCAGGGGCACATTCGAGAAGCAGCCACAGCTCTCAGATTGACTACAACTGATTCTATAGTCTTTATATACACTATTCGTTGTCTTGTATTATACCTTTGTGAATTGAACTACTTCGGATAATTTTATAATAATAATAATAATAATAATAATAATAATAGTCAGTGGTGACAGACGTGAAGCCTCTTTTCTTTTTCAACGTCTGTCCATTTGCATCCAACGCTACAACCTGGTCGCTTTCAAAGGCACTTTTGCCTCACACCCTGAAGACGAGGCCTGACCCACCAGACATACATTCTTCAGTTAATAATAGTCCATAAGTCCCTGGGGGAATGGAGATAATAATAATAATAATAATAATAATAATAATAATAATAATAATAATAATAATAATAATAATAAGAAGAAGAAGAATAAGAAGAAGAAGAAGAAGAAGAAGAAGAAGAAGAAGAAGAAGAAGAAGAAGAAGAAGAAAGGAGGAGTAGAGGAATCTCTCATAGTTACCAAAGTGCGATACAGCTTTTCTGAACTCATCCAGAGACCAGGTAAGAGTAACCTTCAGAGCATTTCCAGTTGAGAGCAGTTCACTGAGACCCTCTCAATGATTCCCTTAAGTCTGTCCGTCTTCAATTGATCTATGAGTTTCATCAGATCATCGTGAGTAGTGCAGTGGATGTATAGGACGATACTTTGTCCCTTCCTGGCGGCGATGATTCTCTGCTGGGTCAGATCTAACAACCGAGTTACTCTTTCGAATGAGTGATTTTCTAGAACTCTTGTAAACTGGGAGATGATCTCTTCTTCCACTTCGTCTACGTTTCCAACGTAACCATCCAGGTTTGCGTGAATTCGAACAAGAACTGGATACATAAATAGCAGAGTTTTTTTTACTTATATAGACCTACGACTAGGTCTAATCAAAATGCATGGTGCAGTTATTTAATCAGTCACTTAGGCTATTACTGTACTAGTTAATACTGCGGTACATGTTCTACAACTGATTTCACTATTATTTTATTCACGACTAATTAGGCCATCAATCAATGAATTCTCCTTAATTCGTCAAAGAATCGCTCCCTTAATTGTTTAATCGAACATTCATTCATTTACTCACTCACTCATGCACTCTATCGCTAACTCACAGTTGGTAACTCAACAGGTCAGTAACCACTATCTTAAATGTATTCAATTAGCTAGAAAGCGATTTAATCTCCATTACAATGCTACTTAGAATATGACTCACCACCTCCTTCTGAAAGTAAAGCTGAAATATGACTTTGATTAGAATCGTTCAAGCAATCTATTGTCTTTTTGTATTGCTGAAGACTGCACTTTGTCAACATGTCCAACAGTGCCTCGTTTTTCTCAGCATCAGTCGACTTTGAAGAAATGTATTGTTTTTGACGATTATTAATCACTCCTTCAGAAAATAACCTGATGCATAGTTCGCTCGTATCAAGAAGATCCACCAAACTCTCGCGATTGATGTCCAATCGACTGATGTCAGATTCACTAAGTGGCCAATCGTCTCCAAATGCATCATCATACTCTACACAAACAAGATATCGCTACCTTCGAAAAATCTTTCACTTTTAGCCTATATGTTTCGGTAACTATAGGTTACGCCTTTAATTCACTCTAATTTTTTGATTGCTTTCCATCTTCAAAGAAGATGAAAGTTAATCAGGCATGTGTATGTAGGTAGGTCTACCTTCGATATTTGTAGCCTAATAGGAATGACTTTTTGAATTGTTTTGCCGATTTATAGGCCTAAAACTATTTCTGTGATATGAAAACTTTGTCATCTGCAAAGCTATAATACGCCTAGTTATTGTGTAAGAACAGGCGGCCTATAGTTTTCAACGTCACTTCAATACTAAAACATCAACCTGAAGGATTTTCGTCTGAGACTTATTACTATGTAGCCTACAAGAGGTAGGACTAATTATGTTTTGGAAAGTACAAACCAGTTTTCAATGCATTAGTCGCCAAAAACAATTGTTTGAAATTAATTTTGCCTATTGGTTTAGGCCAATTGCTGCAATGCATTCCCTTCTCCAGCATACGACATGGCAGCTATTCACATTGCTAAGGCAAAGATTACCATAGCGTTCACGCATGTAAACAGAACTCTAGCCACACGAAAAATCTCTATACCCACGTTAGCTCAGTGAATGAGATTGACATCGTACCTCCATCGGCGTTTAAATAGTTGACCAAATGATTTTGTCCACTGTCTCTGAGAGCTGTGAGTAACTCATCCGCCTTCTTATCCTTCAGTATAAAGTCAAGAAGTATTCGATTTTTCTTCTCTTGTGTGTTGTCTTTCAGCTTGATCTCATGTACGGCTTCTCTCGTCAATGTCCTCTTGGCCAGTAATTTATCCAACAGTCCGAAATCCGGATCAATCCGATCGACAAGGAAGTCCCGGTGCTTCTCGAACCTCTCCTCCATTAGTTTCGAACCTCTTCGTAGGCTCACACTTCCGCTGACGCTTGACAATTATAACACTTATCGTTGTTGTTTGAGTTTACGACGCTAATGGACCGTAGGCCTACAGGAAGGAAGGAAGCTCTTATAATCATAAGAATACATCAATATTAATGGTCGTTTCAACTTGCCTTCAAGTGATACCGTAGTCAAAACTGGTTATCAGTTAGGCAAATTCATGGCAGTCAGAGTCCTTTAGGCTATAGGCTCATGGCCTAAGCGAATGAGCTATAGCCCATTAATTTAGCCTAAAATCAACCAAAGAAAGATTTTTAAAAATAGTCGATTTTGGCAAATGTCCTGTGTCGACGACAACCATGCAACCTCAACAGGTCCTGTCTTGGTCATGCGAGGTATTTTAGCAGGTAAAAATAATAGGCTAAATTATTAATTCAGGCTAAAGAAGTTACCAAACATTTGAAACAAATTGTAGGTCATTAGACAGGTCAAAAGTAAAATAAGCAGATCATAAAATTATGAGCTGCAGCGACATTAAGCGTCGCAGCCGCAAAAATTAATCATGTCAATTAAGAGCTGGTCGATACTCTTAGCTGTTCGTTCTGCATAAACGACCAAAAGATCCTAAATCACGAGATCTTTGAATAGACGGTACCAACTTTCTTGCAAAAACCGGTCTCCGGACAACGCCACAATAATAATTTATTATAGGCCCTATTTACAAGAGAGTGTGATTATCAATGTAAGGACACTTTGATGGAAATCCGGTGATCCTCAGTTTAAGATTCATCCCTTTTCTTGGACCTCAATAATTGTCCCAGAACCTGTTTAGGTGATGTTACGACAGAAGCAAAGAGCCACTCTTATGAATGTCTAAAGCTCAGCAGCGACTTCTGGAAAAGAAATATAAGTTAAAACGTATTTTCTGGTACATTATATGTATGAGGAATGGAATTAACAGGACTGATAAACATTAAACAGCCAAGTAGAAATCGGAGATTAGCCTACGTTTACGGTCTAACTCTAAGTGCACATCAACTTCGAACTTGCAGCTGCCATGTACAAAATTGTACATTTTGGAAATATGCATCCGGGCGGTTGGTGTGCCTAGAGTGGGTCCTTTGCACGGTTTCACGCCTTATTGGTCGCAATCCAAAATGTGGTCATGTCACTGATCGTATTTTTTATATGCGGGATGTTCTGCATTGACCCCCTCTCCCGCAGCAGACTAAATCCAGGTCTCCGCTTTGGTGTGGCGGTGCCTCCTAGGTGCTGCTTCAGCATATTTGTAGTCTGGGTGCTCAGTGCTCACTGCTCACTGCGCAGGGACGTCGTCGTCGTCTCCGTTCCTCCACTCGGAGCGCACCACTCATTCCCTGAGTACGAACTGCTTTCATACAGCGCCGTGCTTTCTCTTTTACATGCTTTATGCCTAGGTTTTGCTCAGATGCGTTTTATCGCAGCTTTAATTTAAAACAGTCCTTTTTCAATCGGGGTTAGGTCGGGTGCGCTCCGTAGTAGCAACAATGAAGGGACGATAGGCCTATAGACTATTAATCTCCTAAATGAATGAATGATTATGAATATTTGCGTCATCGTGTAGCCTACATCACAGGCCGACAAATTCGCATAAACATTTCCATAGGGCCTACATCTTCGGGTTTCAGCATAAATGTCAGAAGCCAAGCCACCGCCTGATGCTCCTTGGTCCTCACTACAGTTGAAATCTTTTGGTGCTAGAACTAGGCTTGCGCAGTTTCAGAATTTTCAGGAGTTTGGATGTTTTGCCACCGTTAAAAGCTTGCCGATTCGTCCAGGCAATAGATATTGAGCAAATTTCAAAAGTACCTATTAGGTGCATCCAATCGCAGTTGAGCAAAGACTCAATACTCATTGCACTGCAGCTCAATAGTCACTTAATGATATATGCTTCTGAACAATAAACCCAGTTGCACCTGGCTGCACTGCATGCGATTTCCGCGTAGAGAGTTGATAACTTGCTAAATTATTTCATGATCAAACCTTTTTATTGTCTGGATATAGGGCATACGCTAAGAAACAATAGCGAGTTGTGAGGTTAATGCGAACTTGCGAAGAATAAGGTGACTAGTACTACACGGACATTGCTTTTGCAATAAGATATGATCATAATTATTAAGACACTAAAAGCTGTGATAAAAGAATAGTACATAATTGAACTAATGGAATTAGAAATTAGTAACAGAACAGAAACGGAAATGGTAACTTGTCAACACAATTCAGTACTTACTAAAAGGCTACATAGAAATGCACTGAAGGACTCAAAATGTATAGGCCTAGGCTACTGGTTTATAATTTATTGTGTTCATTCAAATTCCTACTGCACTCAACCAACTTAGCAAAGATCATCTGTGCAATAACCGAGTTACATGACTTACCTGACTAAACCCGCGAAATTATAGCACACGAGTGCGATAATTAATTCACAGGCAGAGTTGCCTGAATACTACCCTACCTACTCCACTTCATTTTGCCGATATCTGACTCAAATTTACAGTAAGCTTATAGATGCAACTCAACTCACCTTAAACCACCTTGTCCGATTCTCAGGTAAATCGACATACCTGGTTCTGGCGCTGAAGGTTTTGATTATTTATAAACTCCTCTTGGCTGTGGGTAATCTCCATACTCCATAGCCTTCATGGCTACAGGCGGAAGGATAAAATAATTGCTACATCCGCTTTGCGTTGTAATTGGTGTTTGTTATGCGTCAGGCTATTATAGGCTTACGTATCATGGGTTTCACATGACCAGTGGCGGCGCAAGGGAGGTGGGGGGGGGGGGGGGGGGTAGATGGGCTAAGCCTCCCATAAAGGTGATCAGTTTTTTGTACAGGCAAAATGATGAGATTTCGACTTAGTCCCCTTAAAAGGGTCATGAGGTTTTCTGGACATGAAAACTGAAATATTTTCAAAAGATTTTGACCAAATGACTAAAAAAAGGTCGTCAGAAATTTAGGCGAATGAAGAATGAAAATTTTTCTCCGCGATTCGTCTCCTTCAGCTCCCTCTGAAACTGAAATCCTGGCGCCGCCACTGCACATGACCTAGATAATCATGGGTGCAGGCCTGTGGTAGGACATAATTCATTAAATGCCTGTAGGCTATTCATTGTATACTAATTATAATATTTAAAATTTCTTATGTCATATACATGTAGCTATGACGCTGCTGCTGGCTTAATCCAGTCTGTGGTTCGGAAGTCTGTTATTAGGCTATGTTTGTTTGTTTATCTGTCTGTTCCAGCCTAGAGGATAGCCTCCGACACTCCAGCGATATGAAAATTCTGCAAAACAGAATTGTTACGCTCTGTAACAATGCAGAGCCGCTCCTTCTCTGTGGTGGATACAAGGGTGAGTTCAGAGTTCACGGGCACTCCGATGTCACGCACCTCGAAATAAATATCATAGATGGGAATTCAGTGGAGAGAGCGCTACGGTCTGGGTTGGCCAGCTGTTGCCTAGTGCCCATCCAAATGAATTAGGTTTTTCAGTCGTTGAGGCGGATTCAATTTGAGGACATCCAATAAGTTAGAGCCTTCGTTGCTCGTTGCACGGTGCGGGATGCCTCAAGCGCTGCTCGTGTAGAACAGTGCAGATAATTATGCCTGTGTTTCCTCGTCGTACAGCTGGTGACGCACACCTTTATCTCTAAAGCGCAAAACAGACGCAGAACGTGAGCACCTTATCCAGTTCTTCGTGTCTTTAACCTCGGAAACGAAACGACGTCACTTCTTTAAGCACCAGCCACCGTGTACGTCTGTCCATATGAGGGGGGGGGGGGGCGAAACCAAGAGTCCTTGAACCACAAGATGAATGTTGCTAAGCCGTGTCCCACAGCCATCTATAGAGTTACTAGCGACATGAGCTTTTATCACAATGTTTCTTGGAACTGACTAAGCTCTGAAATATTCACGTGACAAATGCAATAATACAGCAAAACTTTACCTACTTAGAACTTACTAACGCGGGAACCTAATCCGTCCCGTTCAGGTCTTCGCATCTCATACACTCTTTCCTTTCCATCGCCATCTCTACAGAGTCCCCCCCCCATGACATCTCCAGACATCTCGTCATCTTTTATAGTGTCCTTCTAGTTCGTTCGTAGTATTCCTCTCTCCCTTCTACTTCCAGCATTCCAGGACATCACCTGTTTGGTTCTTCGATCCTCGTTCATGCGAACAACATGTCCCATCCACCTCAATATTTTCTGTTTATGATGATGTTTTCCATATTTTTTGTCCCGTCTTCTGTCTTGTGATTTTGTTTATTATTTTGTCCCGCCACGATACATGTGGAATCCTCCTCTACCGCCAACGGTGCGCTGCCTCCATGGCAGTCTTTTTCTGTTCGTCAGCGTCATGCAGGCAATGCTTTATCGTCCTTATAAATTACAATAATAAAATAGCCTAGGATAGGAATATTCTTTAATAGACCAATTGTAATATGCATCTTGGTGTACACTGTACAGACATAGCAAAATAAACGTATAGCCTATCATCAATAGGGTAATATCAAATTTTAATGTCAGATGTCTTAAAATTGCA